>JAEMOT010003072.1:31864-42889 GCA_019297695.1 Apostasia ramifera | reverse complement strand
ATATATATATATATATATAATGTATCTGTCAAAAATGAGTTGGAATTATTTTTATATAAATTATTACAGTATATTTATATTAATAAAATTTCTCAATTTTAGTTTAAAAATTTATAAATATACCTATTAATACGTAGATTGAACTGATTTCAAGTTAAATTATTTTTTTAGGGAGCTAACTACAAAAAATCAAGTCAAATTTGAATAAATTAAATAAAAATCTATTTCAAGCGAATTTTAACTTTTGCATAAAATTGCCGGATTTGGTCTAAAATTTTAAGCGAATTATATTTATATTTGTATTTATTTATTTATTTATTTATTTATCTTTGTGTATCTGTCAAACGAGCTGGAACCTAGCCTTTGGGCTTTTATTAAATAGGCTCTTCCCATTATTTTTTTAAAGTCAACAAGCCCACGATAAGTTGATAGAAATTATGAAAAAATTAAATAATATTATCAAGTTAACTTATTAATTAAATTCATGGTGGTGTAATAAAGTGCATATATTATGTATGTATGTATATATATATATATATATTATTTTTATAAATTATTTTTTATGTATGTGGACCACATGAACTTTGCTTTAGTTTGTTGATGAATAAAATGGCCTTGAGATAAAATATTTTTACTTGTTTTGAGATACACGTTTAATGTGATATAAAATTACATATTTTTATTAAAATTTATATAAAATGTGACGCTTTCCATCACGTATTTTAATTTCAAACTTTATTTTCCAGAATAATTTCATTTCAACAGTATTCATATGACAATTAATTCATTTTCACAAACCATTTACATTTTTTCATGTCAATATTTAAAAAATTATTATTAAATTTATATATATACTAATAACTAAGTATTTTCATTAAAAAAACTAAGTAATTAGCACTTGAAAATTGTATTTTTGGGGTATTTAATGGAGCCAGGGTCTACCCAGGCGCAGGAATGGCTAAAAAAGCTCACAAGAGAGAGCTTGTTCACAAGCCTAACGCTTTGTTTATTTAGAATTTAAAAATTAAATTAATTTAATTTTAATTTGATATATTACATCATATATATAATTTAATATTAAAAATTAACTTTATTTTACATCATGTACATATATATTACTAAAATAATAACTAATTTATATCACATCTCTTACGTATCCTAATATAATAACTAACTTTATATCACATTTCTCACATATCCAACATAATAAATAATTTCATTTCATATCATTCATAATTTTTAATAAAAAAATATTTTTATCCAAATTTAATATTAATTTTGTTAAATTTAACCTTACAAATAAATAGGCCCTAAGTGGTTGGGATAATAATACATACAAAGAAAACAATTAGGGCAAATTACACCCAAGTTTTTGAGTTTAACGCTTAATAACGCGCAGGTCCATATTTTTAAATTAAACATCGGCTTCCTGAGTTTTAATAAAGATCAAATGGGTTCTTTTTATATTTTTTATTATTATTTTTTTAAAAATTATTATTTTATCCCCTGCACCTCTCTCTTTCCTCCCGACCATGAACCGGTCTCTAGTCCGGTCCGGTTCTATGTTAAAATCGAAGCCAGATTGAACCGATTTAGACCGGATTGAACCGGTTTAAAACTGGTCATACCGGATGAATTGATTGAACCGGTTAAATGCCAATTCAACCGAAAAATTTATATTAATTAATTTCATATTGAATATATATAATATATATTATTTAATTTTTATTTGTCATATCAAAAATTATATAAATATGTTCATCAATTTTTATTAGTAATGTTGCTCCATAATAATAGTATTCCATTATTGCTATAGTAGTATAGTAGTACAATGCTCCATTATTGCTCTATTATTGCTGCTACAGTACTGCTACAGTGCCACTTTGTATTATTGCTGCCACTTTTCTTTATTTATCACCTTTTATTGTGCGAAATATTCGTCCAAGCTTGAGGTCTTAAATTAGATTGTAGAGAGATATTATCGAGTGTTGAGGAGAAGCCGATTTAAATTTCTTAAAATAATTCTGCTGTTTTTGGTCCCCAGCAGAAGTCAAAATCATTTTCGCTTTAGAATTTTTCAATTACATGTTCTTGATCATATATCATAATTCGTCCATTATAAATATACCGATACTAATGTCTTTCTTGGTGAACTGATAATAATTCGGATAGATTCGTTTTTTGTTCATGATCCCAAGAATAGTCAAAAGATTCTTTTGTGACTGGTCTTCCTCGAGTTTATTGTCGAAATAATTTTCAGATCTGATAAGCTGGGTATACTAAATATTCTTCGAGTTTTGATCCTCGCGCCAAACAGGGCCTAAGACCCAAATTGAGGCTTTTTAAAATACGAGACCTAAATGCATTGTCATTCTAATTTTAGGAGCCCCTTTGCAGTTTACCCTAGATAAGTATAACATATTTAATATATATATTTATATATTTATTATACCTCTTCGGTACGAAGGCTAATGGGCGATGCAAAGAATGAGCAGCCCAACTGAGAGACAAAATAGTTTGATATAATAAAAATAATTCTAAAAATGACAATTTTTTTGCATATTTAATTAGCGGGTAAATAATGTCAAAAAAATATGTCAAAAAAGGGGTAAATTACATATAGGTCCGTGACTTCTAATATCATATACTTTTTTTAATCTAACAATTTTATCCTTAGATAAGTTTGATAAATTTTATCCTTTAGGTGCTCTTAGTTGAAATGAACTGATACATTACACTTGCAAGTCCAATTACTTGGCTTTTCTTAGTATTCATTCAAAAATTGCGTACCTGAATTATTTATTATTATCTTAAATTTATCGATTAATATCTAAATGATATTATTTCAATCCACATATAACTTTTCCTTTAATTCCTTGAAGCTATCGAATGCTCTAAATAAGCTTTATCGACCCCAACCTAGTCCCCACCAACAACAGTGAACTTCGATGAATAGTACCTAGCTGTTTGCTTCACAAGTTCTTATCTAAGTTTATCTCAATCTTATTCTTTTTTTTTTTAGTATCAAGGCTTTTTTCCCCATGAAATTTGCCTGCTTTAATTTTAATCTTAAAGATTTATAATGATTTGAGTATAAGTATTGTCTTCGTTTTGAGTTCGTGGAGTTTTACTTTAAAATTTTGCTCCTCAATCTTGAGAAAATGATTAATAGAAGGGCAAGAATAGGGTTAGCAATGGTCCAATAGACATTCAAGTTGCAGTTCGATCTATTTATCTCCATTGACTTCATCTATGTTAAGGGAAAAATAGGCCACGTCAGTCAATCCTGATACATGGTAGATTTAGGTTAATCCACTGATAAGTCACTTGAATTTCATTCCCAAACGAGTTTAGATTAACTGATTGGATTATATCCTAAAGCCGAATAGCTCGAGATGAGTCAAACAATGTCAAAGAATTAACTACTAGCTAATAACTCTTTTTATGTATAGTCTTACTACTATTGCACGATACTCGATTTAGGGAAAATGTGGGTGAGCCTCTTATCAATGTTTGATCTATTGCCCATGCTAACTTGTCATTTGGGCATTAATAAAGGGTCACCTACTCTCACTTGCCCGACACATTCCCTTCTCATTATGAATACTTATATTTATTATGAGAATGAGTGATTCTAGTAGGCCAATTCAACAGTTGGATTCTGACAATGAAGACATTGATGATGATATTCACTTGCTCCATGGTTTTTTGACTCTTACCATTCGCGATTATTCGATTAGCTCTCCCCAACAGAGCTTTCCCTAAACTGCTTGCATCTCCTCTCTCCGCTCCCTCAATAACTAAAGCTTTCCTCATATCTACTTAATTTAAATTGTGACTTTTCTTTAGAGCTCCTTCCTAATTCTTCTGCTAATTCTTACTTGAAATTTTTACCTAAACCAGATTGATTACAAGAAAATTAAAAATTCAATTTAAAATCATAAGATGTATAAATTCAAAGTGTTTGAATTTATTACCACCCAGAGGGCAAAAAGGTCATTTACTTTCAAGTTATAGAATTATTGATGAAACAGATCAAAATGAGATTAGTGTTGAGTAAATCCAAGGACCTAATTGTTATTTTTTTTAAAAATAATTTATGTGTTGGATAATCTAATGAAATAAAGCATTAAATAATGATGGATGAACAGGATTTTATATTTTATTATCTTTGAATTTATAATAAAATTTATTTATTGATTTATTTCTACAATTTTAATTTACAGCACATCCAAAAAAAAGTTGGGGATTTTAGTAGCGGTGGCTAGAGTAGTTTTTGAACGAATTGAGTTAAATTTGAAATTAAATTTTCTAATTTTGAGATATTTTTAAATTTTAATATCTAATTATAATTCATATTATATATATATATATATATATATTAAAATATAATATTATTTATTCACATCTAAAAATTATGTCCCTTCCTTTTTATATAAATTATTATAGTATATTTATATAAATAAAATTTCTCAATTTTAGTTTAAAAATTTATAAATATATATGCCTGTTAAAACACAGATAACGCTGATTTCAAGTTAAATTGTTTTTTTTTTAAACCTAACTTAAAGAAATCAAATCAAATTTGAATAAATTAAATAAAAATTTATTTCAGACGAATTTTAATTTTTGCATAAAACTATTGAATATGATCTAGTCTAAGAGAGTGGCTTATTTTATCTTATCTTATATATATATATATATATTTATCTCATTTTTTTCTTTGAAACTATAAAATTATTGATGAAACGATCAAATTAAATGAGATTAGCGTTGAAGGACCTTGTTGTTAATTGTTTTTTAAAAAAAAATTATGTGTAAGAATTATTGAAGTCAACATCCTACAGTTATAATTTATTATTAATTAGGTTTTTTTTTAAATATAAGTATTAACAGTATATATTATTATTATGATTTTTTTTATAGATATTACTTTGACCTTGTTGACCCCTATCATAGAGCCATATGACGGACTAGAACTGTTATTGAATTGATTTTGAGCAAAGGACATTTGAAATTAAAATTTCAAACTCAGCACGTCTCAAAGTTGATCAAAAATGGGGATAATTTGAGCCTGCTCTGCTCAAATTGATTTAATTAATTCATTATACTAAAAAATATAAGAATATTTTTTATCCTGGCCAGAGAATTTGATCGTTGCTTTAGACGAGCACAAATTTTAATCATCCTTCACTACACCACTAAATAACTAAATCAACTTATCTACGTTAATAGAAATACAATTTTAAACATATTTGAATTTTGAATCGGCATAACATCAGTTTAAAAACGTTAAATTGAATCGCGAGCTAGTGCTTTCGGCTTAAAGTTCCATTTAAACTGCCGATTTAACTTGCACCACTAGTTTGACCTTGTTGAACAGACTTTTAGGGCTCATTTGGTTTGAAGCATTTTTTTGGCCCAACGAAAATTTCAACTATAAGGCCTCGTTTGGTTCGAGAATTAAATTTTGAATAAGAAAAAAATATTTTATCTTACAAATTTAATGAAAAAAAATTAGTTTAATATTAGAAAGTGTATAAAATATGAAATAAAGTTAATTCTATTGCTCATATTTGTGTTGAATGTGAAATAAATTTAATTTTTATAATTAAAATTTGTGTTGGGTTGAAAAAAGTTCGAACTAAATGAAATAATTTTTTTTTTTCAATTTGTTTTACAGCTTACTAAAAAAAAAATTGTTTTACAGTTCGGCAAGATATATATATAATAATCTGAAAATATAATATGAAAATAATTAGAATTATAAAGGTTGAAACTGTAAATTCCCAGCAGATTAATATATATATCTTAATTAATTTTTACGGACGATAAAATAATTAATCGTAATAATTAATCCCTGCTGCAGAGTGCAGGCCTTCACATTCTCTATATATACCTTTGATCTCTGATTCCAGCCTTCACCAGCAGGCCAGCAAATTTCCCATGGCGTGCAGCAGAACCCTGCAGGCAACCTTCATCTTCCTCGCCGCCGCTGCCGCAATCAGCTCGCTGCAGTCGGAAAACTCAGAGAATAGTTTTCCGGCAGCCGCCGACGCCGCCGCCGGCCCCCCCATAACCGATGCAGACAGAGAGCTGGGCATGAATGCTGTGGTCATGTACGACGGCCAAGGGAGTGGAATACTGTTAATCTTCTGCACCGTGATACATAAAACTTACATAGGTAATTTTCTTACCCTCGATATGTTAGTTCAGGAGGGCAATGCGACCCAACTGTGGCACGCAGCGGCTCTTTACGACGTGCTAAGTACCACAAACCCCAAGTACATCCGTTTAAGGCTTGGGAAAATCTATAATGGCATGCCTCCTGTACCTTGTACTGCTACTTAATCATACATTTATTTTCTATCATGTACTATCGTACATGCGAGCTCCCTCGTGTGTCATGTAATATTTTGAATAAAAAAAAAATTCTGTATCACAAACATATTACTATATATATTATATTAATTACCAATCAAATGATACATATTAATTTTGGCTCATATGATTACATGAAATATTGGGGACAATTAAATAATGGCTTTATACAGTTATACTAATAAAGAAAATTTTATGCATGATATCGTCCTCCGTAATTTTCATTAATATAATTTATTATTATTTTTTTAAATTTAGTGCAAGAAATTACGCATTTTATTAATTAATTTCCTTCGTCTGCAATCCGTATTGAACCGAGATCAAATTATCCAATACAACATGTATAGCTCAAATTTATTATTTCATAATTGAAATCATATTTAAATGAAATTTATGTTATGAAAAACACATGTTGCATATAATATTTGAATTAGAATACAATTTAGGGCAAATTACGTTCAGGTCCCTGAGCTTAACGCTTAATATCGAGCAGATTCACATTTTTTAAATTATAACATCGGGTCCTGAGTTTTAATAAATTATCGAATTTTTTTTTTATTATTATTATTAAATTTTTTTAAAATTACAGTTTTACTCCTACCCCTCCCTTTCTCCTCCCGATCCGGCGCACGCGTGCGGGCCACAGCCTCCGGGCAAACCGACAGCCGCGCTTATTAAAACTCACGGACTCCGATGTTATAATTTTAAAAAAATGAAGATCTGCAAGATATTAAGTATTAAATTCAAGGACCTTGGCGTAATTTGCTCTACAATTTATATAGTTACATTTATATTTAAATATAATTTTCACATAATTAAATTAATAAATCTGTAATTAAAATCATATTGTTATGATGCAAACTTAGGTAGAAACTAATCAAGGTCCTATTTGGTACTAGGACACTAAAACTAAAATTGTACTAGTTTTAAAAATAACAATAATAATAAAAAATAAATTTTTTAAATTATTCTTGCACAAATTTAATATAAAAAATATTATTTTACTTCACATATTTAATAATTTTTAATAAAAATATCAATTTTATTTCACCAAAATACTGTCGTATTAGAATTTGTGAAGTAAAAAATTAATATTTTTTCGTAATAGAATTTATATAAAAAAATTTACTTATTATTATTATTATTGTAGTTTTTAAATTAATATTAATTTGATCTTCACACCAAGGCCTAAATATTTAATCAAAAATACAATTTAAACAGAAGAGCCGCATTATAACCTTGTAAAGAGTAAAACTGACTTGTAATTGTATTAAAAATTAGTGATTGTATTAAAAATAGTTAGTGATTGCATTAAAAATAGTTAGTATATATGAAAATAAAATTAATATAAATATTTATATTATAAAAAATGTGAAATAAAGTTAGTGATTGTATTAATAATAGTATGGGATATGAAATAAAATGAACATTTTTATATAAAAAAATGCAATGCATGGCTAATATTTGATTAATAAATTGACTAATTATGATTTAAGCTTTTAATTTTCTAGATTATCTAGTGAATTAGAATTTAATTTGTTGGATAATCTAATGAAATAAAACATTAAATAATTATTGATGAACAGGATTTTATATTTTATTGTATTTGAGTTTATAATAAAATTTATTTATTTATTTCTACAATTTTAATTTACGGCACATCCAAAAAAAAGTTGGGGATTTTTTTAGCGGTGGCTAGGAGTAGTTTTCGAGCGAGTTGGATTAAATTTAAATTTTTTTTTTTGATTTTGAGTTAATTTTAAATTTTAATATCTAATTATAATTCATATTATATATATTAAAATATAATATTATTTATTCACATCTAAAAGTTATGTGTGTATTTTAATCTCATCTTTTTAATATAAATTATTACAGTATATTTATATAAATAAAATTTCTCAATTTTAGCTTAAAAATTTATTAATGTGCTTGTTAATATACAGATTGAACTGATTTCAAGTTAAATTATTTTTTTTAAGGAGCTAACTTAAAACAATCAAGCTAAATTTGAATAAATTAAATAAAAATTTATTTCAAGCAAATTTTAAATTTTGCATAAAAATTTATCTTATCTAAAGAGAGTTGCTTATCTTATCTTATATTTTATTATTATTATTATTATTATTATTATATATATATATAAAATTGTGAAATTTTATTCATATAAATACAATGTAATAATTTATATAAAAAAATGGGATAAATAGATAAATATATATAATGTATCTGTAAAGACAGCTTGAACTAATGGGCATTAGTTGAATGTGCTTTTCCCTCTCTCTCTCTCTCTATATATATTTATTTATTTATCACATCTTTTTTATCTAAATTATTACAGTGCATTTATATAAATAAAATTTCTCAATTTTTATTTACAAATTTATAAATATGCCTATTAATACACAAATTGAGCTGATTTCAAGTTAAATTATTTTTTTAGAGAGATAACTTCAAAAACTTAAGGCAAATTTCAATAAATTAAATAAAAATTTATTTCAAACTAATTTCAAATTTTGCATAAAATTGCCGGATTTGGTCTAGTCTAAGAGACCTGCTGCTTATCTTATCTTATCTTATATATATATATATCTAAAATTGAGAAAATTTATTGATATAAACACACTATAATAATTTATATAAAAAATGAATAAATAAATAAATTGATAAATATATATAATGTATTTGTCAAAACTAGCTAGAACCATTAGGCTTTAGTTGACCCTCTCTCTCTCTCTCTATATATATATATATCTATTTATTTATTTATTTCATTTTTTTATATAAATTATTACAAATGTATTTATATATATAAAATTTCTCAATTTTAGTTTAAAAATTTATAAATATGCCTATTAATACGCAGATTGAGCTAATTTCAAGTTAATTTTTTTTTAGGGAGCTAACTTAAAAAAAATAAATAAAATTTATTTCAAGTGAATTATATTTATATTTATATTTATTTATTTATTTATCTTTGTGTATCTGTCAAACGAGCTGGAACCTAACCTTTGGGCTTTAGTTGAATGGGCTTTTCCCATTATTTTTTTAAACTCAACAAGCCCACGATAAGTTGATAGAAATTATGAAAAAATTAAAAAATATTATCAAGTTGACTTATTAATTAAATTCATGGTGGTTTAATAAAGTGCATATATTATGCATATATATTATTTTGAATTTTTTTTTTCATGTCTGTGAACCACAGGAACATTGCTTAAATTTGTTGATGATTAAAATGGCCTTGAGATAAAAATATTTTTACTTATTTTGATATACACGTTCAATGTGATATAAAATTACATATTTTTATTAAAATTTGTATAAAATGCGCCGCTTCCCACCAAGTATTTTAATTTCAAAGTTTATTTTCAAAAAAAAATTCATTTCAATAGTATTCATATGACAATTAATTCATTTTCACATACAATTAATAGTATTTATATATATACTAATAACTAAGTATTTTCATTAAAAAAACTAAGTAATTAGCAGTTGAAATATAAATATTGTATTTTTTTTTTGAAAATTGTATTTTTGGGTTATTTAATAGTAATTGAGGCTTTTTAAAAAAAATATAACATATTTAATATATATATTTATATATTTATTACATTATTGTGATTGAACTCTTCGGTACGAAGGCTAATGGGCGATGCAAACAATGAGCAGGCCAACTGAGAGACAATAGTTTGATATAATAAAAATAAATCTAAAAATGACAATTTTTTGCATATTTAATTAGCGGGTAATTAAATAATTTGCGGCACATCCAAAAAAAGTTGGGGATTTTAGTAGCGGTGGCTAGCTTGGAGTAGTTTTTGAGCGATTTGGGTTAAATTTAAAATTAAATTTTTTAATTTTTAGTTAATTTTTAATTTTAATACCTAATTACAATTCATATTATATATATCAAAATATAATATTATTTATTCACATGTAAAAATTATGTGTGTATTTTAATCCCAGTCTTTTTATATAAATTATTACAGTGTATTTATATAAATAAAATTTCTCAATCTTAGCTTAAAAATTTATTAATGTGCCTGTTAATACAGAGATTGAACTGATTTCAAGTTAAATTATTTTTTTTAAGGAAATAACTTAAAAAAATCAAGCCAAATTTAAATAAATTTAATAAAAATTTTGTTTCAAGCAAATTTTAAATTTTGCATAAAATTGCCGAATTTGCTCTAGTCAAAAGAGCTGCTTATCTTATCTTTTATTATTATATATATATATATCAAAAATTATGAAATTTTATTCATATAAATACTGTGTAATAATTTATATAAAAAAGAAGAGATAAATAAATAGATAAATATATATAATGTATCTGTCAAGACGAGCTGAAATCATTGAGCATTAGTTGAATGGACTTTTCATTCTCTCTCTCTATATATATATATATATTTATCCCATCTTTTTTATATAAATTATTACACTGTATTTATATAAATAAAATTTATCAATTTTTGTTTACAAATTTATAAATATGCCTATTAATACACAATTGATCTTATTTAAGTTAAATTATTTTTTCTACGGACCTAACTTCAAAAAATCAAGGCAAATTTAAATAAATTAAATAAAAATTTATTTCAAACTAATTTTAAATTTTGCATAAATTGCCAGATTTGGTCT
>JAEMOT010003068.1:50405-91316 GCA_019297695.1 Apostasia ramifera | reverse complement strand
CGCAAGGAGAGGGGATCCCGCCGACGAACAGGGTGACGTGTCGCTCAGCGAGAGGATCCCGCCGAAAAATCTGATTCCTCTTTCGGGCATGCGGATATTCAGCCTGACAACCTGCGGCGGGCTGTCAGGTGGTGATGCAGGACGCGTTTTGGACGCGTTGTGGGCATTTGGACTCATTTTGGACGTGTTTTGCACGCGTTTTGGATGCGTTTTGGACGCGTCTAATTTCGGCGACCATCTGAGGCTGAGTTCTCCAGTTTGGAGGGGAAAAGGGCTAGAAAGGCGGCGACTTAGCGCCGGCCAGCCGGTGCGACACGTCTGTTCTGGTAGCTTGCGACACGTCCGTTCTTAACTTACCGTGCTACGGCGGCTCATCACCACTACCAAGTAGTTGGCCAAGCTCCTGGGCGCAGTTCAAACCGCAGGTGGGGGCGAGTCTCGCCGGAACCGCCACCACACCTCCTTCAAGGAATCAGCACGGAGCGCTTTACACCTCCAACAACTGCAGGGAGGGGCTGGAGAATCCCATGGGGAAGGGAATGGCCAGGCAGTCACAGTTGGGGTGAAGAGAAAAATGCCAGAACATCCACGCTGGCTGTCGGAGTAGAAATCTGGGAGGAGCATAGCCAGTGATTGAAGAAGCATACCCGTCAGGGGGTGGGCAAATCCTCCTGCAGCGGCCACACCCTACATCACCTCAACATCTCTATCTCCAAGGTCCTCAGAGTGGGCTGGTTGAGGGCGGCGAGGCAAGATAAACGGCGACGCTTTCATCAGCCCCCAGAGAGTGGGCTAAGCTCTCTAACGCTAGGAGTAACCAGCGCTTAGTGGCCCCGTCGAATCACCAACACTCTCCGCCGGCAAGCTCGCCTGAAACCACCTATCAGGCGCGGGGAAGGCAGCACAATCAGAAGGACTTGAGGGCACGAACAACGTGTGGAGGGGAAAGTTGCCGGAAGTGGGCTAGGCTTCGCCGCCACAGCTCTCCAACACCCTCACGCAGACCGCCTTCAGGAGCGACTTCATCTGCATGGCCTTCGAACTTCAAGCTTAGACCATCGGTCGTTGAACTTCGGTAGTCAGGCTTGGGCTTTCGACCTGCAGGCATCGGGCCTTTAGGCTTTAGGCTTTAGGCCTTCAAACTTGTGGCTACAGGCATGATCCTTCAAACTTTTGGCTTCGGGCTTAAGAATTTGGGCTTCTATCTTTAGCCATCGGTCCTTGGCCTTTAAGCTTCAGGCTTTGGGCTATGGTCTTTAGGGTTTGGTCTTCAAGCTTGCACATAAAGGTTTCATGCTTCAAGCTTAGGCCATCAGGATTCAATCTTCAGGCACGGGCTTTTAGGTTTCAAATTTCTGGCATGGGTTTTGAGCATTAGGCTTCATGCTTTGTATTTTAGGTTTTCGTATTTGGCCTTAGAGTTTGAAGCTTTGGGATTTGAGCTTCGGGCCCTGGGCATAGGATTCTTGTCCTTGGGCCTAGACCTTCAGACTTTGGTATTGCAATTTCGGTGTTCGGGCATTAGGTCTCAGGCATCAAAGCTTGGGCCTTCAGGTTGCGGGTTTGGGCTTTCGGTCATCGGATTTGTGCTTAGAACTTCAAGATTTAGGCTTCCGACATGGGTGTTTGAGCTTTGGGCCTCGAGCATGACCCTTTGGCCTCGGGTCTCGGGCTTCGAACTTCGATCTTAGGCATTCATCCAATGAGCTTTGGCCTTCGAGCTTAGGCCATCAGGCTTCAATATTTAGGCTTGGTCTTTAGTGGTTTGGGCTTCGATTTTCGAGCTTTGGCCTTTCGATTTCGGTCTTAATGCTTTAGCCTTTGGGCTTCGTGCGTTGGGTTTTGGGCTTTAGGATTTGAGCTTTAAAGTTCGGGAATTGTCGTTGAGGCTTCGGGCATTGAGATTGGGCTTGGGGATTTGGGACTTAAGCTTTGGGTTTGAGCTTTGACCTGCGGGCTTTTGGGCTCAATCTTGGGTTTTTGACCTTCTACAGTTGAGCTTGTGGCCTTCGAGCTTTGGGCTTCGGGCTTGAGAGTTCAAGGTTCGGACTTGAGCCTTAGAGTTTAAGCCTTCTGGCTTAGAGCTCAAGCCTTTTAGGCTTCTGGCTTTGGCCATTAGCCTTTAAGCTTTAGGATTCGGCCTTTGGGTTTCGGCTTTAAGGTTGGCCTTGGGCCATTTAATCTTAGGCATTAAGCTTGGGTTTCAGGCTTCACGTTTAGGCCTGTGGCTTGGGCCTTCAGACTTCAAGCTTGGTCTTTGGTTGTCGGGCTTTGGGCTTGAGACTTCAAGTTTTAGGCTTTCGGCATGACACTTAATTTGAGGCGTTGGACATGACACTTTGAGCTTATGCTTTGGGATTTGGGCTTTAGCCTTCAGGCTTGGGCATTCGCGTAAAGGCAATGCGGGGTTCGCCCGAGGACTCATAATTCTGATGCGATCTCACACAACATGCAATCCCGGGGTCCCGAAGGCCCTAAAAAGCTTACGCATCCAGTTGACATCACAGAGTTTGTGCATGTCTCCGGGATGCCTGCAACTCTACAAATATCCTGGACACATTCCGAAGACCTCGAGGGCACCGATAAGTTATTCTCGAGAACTCTGCTTTAGAACGAGGCACCTGCGGCCGTCGCAAGGATAGAATGAGGAAACCGCAACAATGACCGCGACAGCCGTCCAAATTTCCCAATCCAACATTGGCGTGAAGGCAATGCGGGGTTTGCCCAACCCATAATTCTAATGCGATCTCCCACAACTTGCTATCCCAGAAGACATCACAGAGACTGCGCAAGTCCTTAGGATGCATTCCAATGACCTTGAGGGCACCAACAAGTAATTCTCGAGAACTCCGCTTCAGCACGAGGCACTTGCGGCTGTCGCGAGGACAACACGAGGACACCGCGACAAAGACTGCGAGAGCAGTCCAAATTTCCCAATCCAACATTCGCGCGAAGGCAACCCGGGGTTCGCCCGAGGACTCATAATTCCGATGCGATCTCCCACAACATGCAATCCCGGGGTCCTGAAGGCCCTAAAAAGCTTACGCGTCCAGGAGACATAACATAGTCTGTGCATGTCCCCAAGACGCTCGCAGCTCTACAAAAATCCAGGACACTTTCTGATGACCTTGAGGGCACCGACAAGTTATTCTCGAGAACTCCAATTTATCACGAGACACCTGTGGCCGTCGCGAGAACAGCACGAGGAAATCGCGATAATGACTGCGAGAGCAGTCCAAATTTCCAAATCCAACATTCGCGCGAAGGCAATGCGGGGTTTCCCCAACCCATAATTCCGATGCGATGTCCCACAACTTGCTATCCCAGGAGTCCCGAAGGCTCGAAAAAGCTTACGCATCTAGGAGACATCACAGAGACTGCGCTAGTCCCTAGAACTCATTCCAACGACCTCGAGGGCACCGACAAGTAATTCTCGAGAACTTTGCTTCAGCGCGAGGCATATGCGGCCGCTGCGACGACTGCTCGAGGACACTGCGACAAAGACCGCGAGAGCCGTCCAAATTTCCCAATCCAACATTCGCGCGAAAGCAACGCGGGTTTCGCCTGAGGACTCATAATTCTAATGCGATCTCCCACAACATGCAATCCTGGAGTCCCGAAGGCCCTAAAAAGCTTACGCGTCCAGGAGACATCACAGAGTTGCGCATGTCCCCGGGACGCCCGCAGCTCTACAAATATCCAGGACACATTACGACGACCTCGAGGGCACCGACAATGTATTATCGAGAACTCCAATTAGGCGCGAGGCACCTACGGCCGTCGCGAGGACAGCACGAGGAAACTGCGATAAAGACCACGAGAGCATTCCAAATTTACCAATCCAACATTCGTGCCAATGCAACACGGGGTTCGCCCAACCCATAATTCCGATGCGATCTCCCATAACTTAGCAATACCAAGGGTCCCGAAGGCCCGAAAAAGCTTACGCGTCCAGGAGACATCACAGAGACTACAAGTTCTTGGGACGCATTTCGACGACCTCGAGGGCACTGACAAGTAAGTCTCGAGAACTCCGATTCGGCGCGAGGCCTCTGCGGTCGTCGCGAGGACAGTACGAGGACACCGCGACAATGACCGCGAGAGCAATCCAAACTTCCCAATCCAACATTCGCGCGAAGGCAACGTGGGGTTCGGCCGAGGACTCATAATTCCGATGCGATCTCCCACAACATGCAATCCCGGGGGTCCTGAAGGCCCGAAAAAGCTTACGCATTCAGGAGACATCACAGAGACTGCGTATGTCCCCGGGATGCCCGCAACTCTAGAAATATCCTGGACACATTCCGACGACCTCGAGGGCAACGACAAGTTGTTCTCGAGAACTTTGATTCAGCGCAAGGCACATGCGCCGTCGTGAGGACAGCACGAGGACACCACGACAAAGACCACTAGAGCAGTCCAAATTTCCCAATCCAGCATTCACGCGAAGGCAACGTGGGGTTCGCCCGACCCATAATTTAGATGCGATCTCCCACAACTTGCAATCTAGGGTGTCCCGAAAGCCCGAAAAATCTTACGTGTCCAGGAGACATCACACAGACTGCGCAAGTCCCTGGGATGCATTCCGATGTCCTCGAGAGCACTGACAAGTAATTCTCGAGAACTCCGCTTCGGTGCGAGGCACTGCACGAGGACACCGCAACAAAGACCGCAGAATAGTCCAAATTTCCCAATCCAACATTCGCGCGAACGTAATACGGGGTTCGCCCGACCCATAATTCCGATGCGATCTCCTACAACTTGCAATCCTGGGAGTCTCGAAGGCCCCAAAAAGCTTACGAGTCCAGGAGACATCACAGAGACTGCGCAAGTCCCCGGGACGCTCGCAGCTCTACAAATATCTAGGACACATTCTAACAACCTCGAATGCACCGACAAGTTATTCATGAGAACTCAAATTCAGCACGAGGCACCTGCGGCCGTCGCGAAGACAGCACGAGGACACCGCGACAAAGACCGTGAGAGCAGTCAAAATTTCCAAATCCAACATTCGCGCGAAGGCAATGCGGGGTTCGCTCGACCCATAATTCCAATGCGATCTCCCACAACATGCAATCCTGAGGGTCCCCAAGGCCCGAAAAAGCTTTCTCGTCCAGGAGACATCACAGAGACTGCGCATGTCCCTGGGATGCCCGCAGCTCGAGAAATATCCAGGACACATTCCGACGACCTCGAGGGCGCCGACAAGTAATTCTCGAGAACTATGATTCAGCGCGAGGCACTTGCGGCCATCGCGAGGACAGCACGACGACACCGCGACAAATGCCGCGAGAGCAGTCCTAATTTCCCAATCCAACATTCGTGCAAAGGCAATGAGGGGTTCGCCCGAGGACTCATAATTCCGATGCGATCTCCCACAACATGCAATCGTGGGGTCCCGAATGCCCTAAAAAGCTTACGCGTCCAGTTGACATCACAGAGTCTGCGCATGTCTCCGGGATGCCTGCAACTCTACAAATATCCTGGACACATTCCAACGACCTCGAGGGCACCGACAAGTAATTCTCGAGAACTCTGCTTCAGCACGAGGCATCTGCGGCCGTCGCGACGACAGTTCAAGGACACTGCGACAAAGACTGCGAGAGCCGTCCAAATTTCCCAATCGAACATTCACGCGAAGGCAACACGCGGTTCGCCCGAGGACTCAAAATTCCGATGTGATCTCCCACAACATGCAATCCTGGGGTCCCGAAGGCCCTAAAAAACTAACGCATCCAGGAGATAACACAGAGTTTGCGCATGTCCCCGGGACGCCCGCAGCTCTACAAATGTCCAGGACACATACCGACAACCTCGAGGGGACCGACATGTAATTCTTGAGAACTCCGATTTAGTGCGAGGCACCTGCGGCCGTCGCAAGGACAACACGAGGACACCACGACAAAGACCACGAAAGCAGTCCAAATTTCCCAATCCAACATTCGAGCACAGGCAAAGCGGGGTTCGCCCGTGGACTCATAATTCCGATGCGATCTCCCACAACATGCAATCCCGGGGTCCCGTAGGCCCGAAAAGGCATACGCCTCCAGGAGACATCACAGAGTCTGCGCATGTCCGCAGGATGCCCGCAGCTCTACAAATATCCAACATTCGAGCAAAGGCAACGCAGGGTTCACCTGCGGACTCATAATTTCGATGCGATCTCCCACATCATGCAATCCCGGAGTCCCGAAGGCCCTAAAAATCTTACGCCTCCAGGAGACATCACAGAGTCTGCGCATGTCCCAGGGACTCCCATAGCTCTAGAAATGTCCAGGACACATTCCGATGACCTCGCGGGAATACAAGTTATTCTCGAGAACTCCAATTCGATGCGAGGCACCGGTGGCCATCTTGAGGACAGCACGAGGACACCGCGATAAAGACCGCTAGAGTAGTCCAAATTTCCTAATCCAACATTCGCAAGAGGCATTTCCAAATTTTCCACTTCGGCACGAGGCACCTACGCTAGTCACTGGGACGCATTCCAACGACCTCGAGGGCACCGACAAGCAATTCTCGAGAACTCTGCTTTAGCGTTCGGCATCTGCGGCCGTCGCGATGACAGCTCGAGGACAGTGCGACAAAGACCGCGAGAGCCGTCCAAATTTCCCAATCAAACATTCGCGCGAAGGCAACGCAGGGTTCGCCCGAGGACTCATAATTCCGATGCAATCTCCCACAACATGCAATCCCAGAGGTCCCAAAGGTCTGAAAAAGCATACGCGTCCATGAGACATCACAGAGACCGCGCAAGTCCCTGGGACGCATTCCGACGACCTCGAGGGAACCGATAAGTAATTCTCGAGAGGACAACACGAGGACACTGCACCAAAGACTACGAGGGCAGTCCAAATTTCCCAATCCAACATTCGCGTGAAGGCAACGCGGGGTTCGCCCAACCCATAATTCCAATGCGATCTCCCACAACTTGCAATCCCAGGGGTCCCGAAGGCCCAAAAAAGCTTACGCATCCAGGAGACATCACAGAGACTGTGTAAGTCCTTAGGACACATTCTGATGACCTCGAGGGCACCAACAAGTAATTCTCGAGAACTTTGATTCGGCGCGAGGCACCTGCGATTGTACACCGCGACAAAGACCACGAGAGTAGTCCAAATTTTCGAATCCAACATTCATGCGAAGGCAATGCGGGGTTCGCCCGAGGACTCATTATTCCGATGCGATCACCCCTAACATGCAATCTCGGGGTCTCGAAGGCCCTAAATAGCTTACGCGTCCTGGAGACATCACAGAGTCTGCACATGTCCCCGGGATGCCCGCAACTCTACAAATATCCAGGACACATTCTGACGACCTCGAGGGAACCGACAAGTTATTCTCGAGAACTCCAATTCCATGCAAGGAACCAACGACCATCGCGAGGACACCACGAGGAAACTACGACAAAGACCGTGAGAGCAGTCCAAATTTCCCAATCCAACTTTCGCGGGAAGGCAACGCGGGGTTTGCCCAACCCATAATTTCGATGCGATCTCCCACAACATGCAATCTCGGTGGTCCCGAAGGCCCGAAAAAGCTTACGCGTCCAGGAGACATCATAGAGACTGCGCAAGTCCCTCGGACACATTCTGATGACCTCGAGGGCACCGAGAAATAATTCTTGAGAACTCCGATTCGGCGCGAGGCACCTGCGGCCATCGCGAGGATAGCATGAGGACACCATGACAAAGACCGCAGGAGCAGTCAAAATTTTCCAATCCAACATTCGCACGAAGGCAACTGCCCGACCCATAAATTCCGATGCGATCTCCCACAACTAGCAATCCCAGGGGTCACGAAGGGCCGAAAAAGCTTACGCGTCCAGGAGACATTACAGAGACCGCACAAGTCCCTGGGACGCATTCCGACAACATCGAGGGCTCCGACAAGTAATTCTCGAGAACTCCAATTCGGAACGAGGCAGCTGCGGCTGTCGTGAGGACAGCATGAGGAAACTTTGACAAAGACCGCGAGAGCAGTCCAAATTTCCAAATCCAACATTCGCGCGAAGGCAACGCGGGGTTCGCCCAACCCATAATTCCGATGCGATCTCCCACAACTTGCAATCCCGGGTGTCCCAAAGGCCCGAAAATCTTACTCATCCAGGAGACATCATAGAGACTGCGCAAGTCCCTGGGACGCATTCCGACAACATCGAGGGCAACGACAAGTAATTCGAGATGCGGCCGTCGTGAGGACAGCATGAGGAAACTGCGACAAAGACCGCGAGAGCAGTCCAAATTTTCGACAACTCCACTTCGGCGCGAGGCAGCTGCGATAGTCGCGAGGACAGCACGAGGACACTGCACCAAAGACTACGAGGGCAGTCAAAATTTCCCAATCCAACATTCACTCAAAGGCATTGCGGGGTTTGCCCAACCCATAATTCAGATGCGATCTCCCACAACTTGTAATCCCGGGGGTCCAGAAGGCCCAAAAAAGCTTACGCATCCAGGAGACATCACAGAGACCGCGCAAGTCCCTGGGACGCATTCCGATGATCTCGAGGGCACCGACAAGTAATTCTCGAAAACTCCGCTTCAGCGCAAGGCAGCTGCGACATTCGCGAGGACAGCACGAGGACACTACACCGAAGACTACGAGGGCAGTCCAAATTTCCCTATCCAACATTCACGCGAAGGCATCGCGGGGTTCGCCTAACCCATAATTTCGATGCGATCTCCCACAACTTGTAATCCCGGGGGTCCGGAACGCCCAAAAAAGCTTACGCATCCAGGAGACATCATAGAGACTATGCAAGTCCTTGGGATGCATTCCGATGACCTCGAGGGCACCAACAAGAAATTCTCGAGAACTCTGATTTGGCGCGAGGCACCTGCGGTTGTACACCGCGACAAAGACCGCGAGAGCAGTCCAAATTTTCACATCCAACATTCACGCTAAGGCAATGCTGGGTTCGCCAGAGGACTCATAATTCCGATACGATCACCCATAACATGCAATCTCGGGGTCCCGAAGGCCCTAAAAAGCTTACGCGTCCAGGAGACATCACAGAGTTTGCGCATGTCCCCGGGACGCCCGCAACTCTACAAATATCCAGAACACATTCTAACAACCTCAAGGGAACCGACAAGTTATTCTCGAGAACTCCAATTCCGCGCGAGGCACCAGCAACCGTCGCGAGGACACCATGAGGATACCATGATAAAGACTGTGAGAGCAGTCCAAATTTTCCATTCCAACTTTCGTGGGAAGGCAACGCGGGGTTCGCCAACCCATAATTCCGATGCGATCTCCCACAACTTGCAATCTCGGCGGTCCCAAAGGCCCGAAAAAGCATACGCATCCAAGAGACATCACAGAGACTGCGCAAGTCCCAGGGACACATTCCGATGACCTCGAGGGCACCGAGAAATAATTCTTGAGAACTCCGATTCGGCACGAGGCACCTGCGACCGTCGCGAGGTCAGCACGAGGACACCATGACAAAGACCGCAAGAGCAGTCCAAATTTTCCAATACAACATTCGCGCAAAGGCAACGCAGGGTTCGCCCAAGGACTCATAATTCCGATGCTATCTCCCACAACATGCAATCCTGGGGTCCCGAAGGCCCTAAAAAGCTTACGCTTCCAGGAGACATCACAGAGTCTGTGCATGTCCCTGGGACGCCCGTAGCACTACAAATATCCAGAACACATTCCGACGACCTCGAAGGCAACAACAAGTTATTTTCGAGAACTCCAAATCGGCACGAGGCACCTGCTGCCATCGCGAGGACAGCACGGGGACTCCGCGACAAAGACCGTGAGAGCAATCCCAATCCAACATTCGCATGAAGGCAACGCGGGGCTCGCCCAACCCATAATTCTGATGTGATCTCCCACAACATGCAATCCTGGGAGTCGCGAAGGCCCAAAAAAGCTTACGCATCCAGGAGACATCACAGAGACTGCACAAGTCCCCGGGACACTCGCAGCTCTTCAAATATCCAGGACACATTCCGACAACTTCGAGGGCACCGTCAAGTAATTCTCGAGAATTCTGATTTGGCATGAGGCACTTACGGCCGTCACGAGGATAGCTCGAGGAAACTGCGATAAAGACTGCGAGAGCAGTCCAAATTTTCCAATCCAACATTCGCGCGAAGGCAACGCGGGGTTCGCCAAACCCATAATTCCGATTCGATCTTCCACAACTTGCAATCCTTGGGGCCCGAACGCCCAAAAAAGCTTACGCGTTTGGGAGACATCACAGAGACTGCAGAAGTCCTTGGGATGCATTCCGACGACCTCGAGGGCACCGACAAGTAATTCTCGAGAATTCTGCTTTGGCGCGAGGCACCTATTGCCGTCGCGAGGACAGCTCAAGGACACCGCGACAAAGACTGCGAATGCAGTCCAAATCAGACAGTCCACTGCAATGGCCATGAGCAGACGACCAAGAATTGGCACTCAACTGCAATGGCCACCCGGCCCAACAAACGGGAGCTGCAAGTGCCTTCGATGAATCGACAGTGCTAAAAGCATGAGATAACCATGGGTTCTCATTTAGCAAGCAACCGCACCATCAGTCAAAGACAAATGAAGCTATAATCAGGCACTGTAGAATGAGAATTTCAAGAACGTGAAGGTCAGCTGCACGGACGCAACAAGCCCATCACAAGCATTGAAACATATTACCACTGATTTTTCTAAACAGTGCTCAAGCCTAGCCGAACTCAGGTGCCCAATGATCCACACCACCAAAGCGTCTTGCCTTAAAAGCTCATAGCAGATGGATGTGAAAGGGTCATGCCTC
This sequence comes from Apostasia ramifera, assembly GCA_019297695.1. Lineage (NCBI taxonomy): Eukaryota > Viridiplantae > Streptophyta > Magnoliopsida > Asparagales > Orchidaceae > Apostasia > Apostasia ramifera. Next base: position 80,554 of record JAEMOT010003068.1, on the reverse strand, counting down.
GGCTGGTCCGACAAGCCCCTGCGAGGCACGAAAGCGTCACGCATCGAAACTTAAAACTAACCCCTAACCTAAACCTAAAGCTAACATATACTTAAAGCTAAACTATCCTCGGACCCATAACCCCTAACAACCTACCTTAAACTGTTCCATAAACCTAAACCCTAACCTAAACTTGAAGCTAATGTAAAACAAAACCATAATGACCTTACCTAAACTAACCATATAACTATACCTATACCTAAAGCTAACGTAAAACTAAACCCTAACCCTAACCTATACGACTAACCTAAGACTATTCCCTAACCTTACCTAAATCTAACTCTAAAACTAACCTAACTAAACACTAACCTATACAGCTAACCTAAAACTAATCCCTAAATCTAAATCTAACCCTAACCAAAACCTAAAACTAATCCTTAACCCTAAATCTAACCATAACCTAACACTAAAACTAATCCCTAACCCTAAAACTTACCTAACTAAACACTAACCTATACAGCTAACCCAGAAACTAATAAAGCTAACGTAAAACTAAACCATAATGACCTTACCTAAACTAACCATATAATTATACCTATACCTAAAACTAACGTAAAACTAAACCCTAACCCTAACCTATACGACTAACCTAAAACTATTCCCTAACCTTACCTAAATCTAACTCTAAAACTAACTTAACTAAACCCTAACCTATACAGCTAACCTAAAACATAAATCTAACCCTAACCTAAAACTAAACCCTAACCCTAAACTTAAATCTAACCCTAAAACTAACCTAATAAAACACTAACCTATGCTAAATCTAACCCTAAACATAAATCTAACCTTAAACCTAACATTAACCAAAAATTAAACCCTAACCTATACCTAACCTAAAACTAAACCCTAACCTAACCTAACCTATACCTATACCTAACCCCAAACCCCTAACCTACAACTAAAGCTACCTAAAACTAATGCTAACCCTAAACCTAACCTTAACCTAAAAAGAAACCCTAACCTAACCTAACCTAACCTAACCCCTAACCCCTAATCCCTAACCTACAGCTAAAGCTACCTAAAACTAAAGGTAACCCTAAACCTAACCTTAACCTAAAACTAAACCCTAACCTAACCTAACCTAACCTAAATTATACCTATACCTATACCTATACCTCTATACCTAACTCTAAACCTAAATCTAACCTTAAACCTAACCTATACATATACCTATACCTATACCAATACCTAACCCTATACCTAACCCTATAACTATACCTAACCCTATAACTATACCTAACCCTGTACCTACACCTAACCCTATACCTAAATCTAACCTTAAACCTATACCTAAACCCTAACCTAACCTAACCTAACCTAACCCCTAACCCCTAAACCCTAACCTAAAACTAAACCCTAACCTAAAACTAAACCCCAATCTACACCTTAAGCTAACCTTAAACTAAACCTAAATCTAATGTAAAACTAAACACTAACCTACCTAACCCTAACCTTAAAACAATATTCTAACCTAAAGCAAAAAACCTAACTAGTAAACCCTAAGCTAAGCTAAGCTAACCTAACCTTGCCTAAGCCTAACCCTAAGCAAACCTAACATAACATTGCGCCTCTCTCCCTCCTCCCGATCTCTTCGGACGTGCTAAGCCCCGCAAATTGCAGACGCAATTGCAATAGATGAATCGACAGTGCTAAAAGCTCGAGATAACTATGAGCACTCATTTAGCAAGCAACCACCCCATCAGTCAAAGACAAATGAAGATATAATCGAGGCACCATAGAATGAGAATTCTCGTGAACATGATGGTCAGTTGCCCGTACGCAACAAGCCCATCACAAGAATAGAGACGTATTGCCACTCATATGCCAAAACAGTGCTCAAGCCTAGCCAAACTCACCCGCCCAATGATCCACATCGCCAAAGCATCTTATCTAAAAAGCTCAAAGCTGATGGATGCGAAAGAGTAGGCCTTGGATGTTCTGGTGAGCCCCTGCGAGGCACGAAAGCTGTCACGCATTGAAATGACAATTTCAAGCAGCGGGTCTTATTTCCCGACAAAATTTTGATGCAAATGACATCACGAGGAGCAAAGGGACACTGCTACAACACCATGAGAGTAGTCCAAAGTTCCCAATCCATCATCCACGTGATTTTTTTTCTAGTGACCCGAAGGCCCGAAAAATCTTACGCATCCAGGAGATCTCATGAAGACTCCGCCTTTCCCCAGGACGCAGGCAGCTCTACAAACTCCAGATGCAAAGGAAGTCTCAAAGCCTTCGAGGACACCGCGACATCATAGCACATTCCGACAATCTCGAGGGCACTAAGAAGTTCTAAAAAATTCCTGCGGCTAGCACCAAACTTGCCCTCCAATGTATTCTCGATGATTTGCGCAAATCTGCATGTCCATCGGATTGGACTTTTGTGCGATTCTCATAATCGAGGCACCGTTGAAAGAGAATTCCCCAAAGCCTTCGAGGACATCATGACATCATAGCATATTCTGACAACCTCGAGGGCACTGACAAGTAGTTCTCGAAAATTCCTGCGGCTAGCACCAGACTTGCCCTCCAATGTATTCCCGAATATTTCCACGAATCTGCGTGTCCATCGGATTGGACTTTTGTGCGATTCTCATAATCGAGGCACCATAGAATGAGAATTCCCAAGAACGTGATGGTTAGTTGCCCGAATGCAACAAGCCCATCACAAGCATAGAGACGTATTGCCACTTATGTGCCTAAACAGTGCTCAAGCCTAGCCAAACTCAGCTGACCAATGATCCACATTGCCAAATCATCTTATCTTAAAAGCTCATAGCTGATGGATGCGAAAATAGTCAGCCTTGGAAGGTTTGGTGAGCCCCTGAGAGGCACGAAAGCTACAATGTCACGCAACATCATAGAATGAGAATTCCCAAGAACGTGATGGTCGGTTGCCCGAATGCAACAAGCCCATCACAAGCATAGAGACGTATTGCCACTCATGTGCCTAAACAGTGCTCAAGCCTAGCCAAACTCAGCTGCCCAATGATCCACATCACCAAAGCATCTTATATTACAAGTTCATAGCTGATGGAAGCAGAAAGAAACAACTTTGGATGGTCTGGTGAGCCCATGCGAGGCATGAAAGCTACAATATCACACATTGAAATGACAATTTCAAGCAGCAGGTCTTATTTCCCGACAAAATTTCGATGCAAATGACATCACGACGAACGCAGGGACACTACGACAACACCATGAGAGTTGTCCAAATTTCCCAATCCATCAGTCACACGAATTTTTCTCTTGCGAGACCCGAAGGCCCGAACAATCTTACGCATCCAGGAGATGTCACGAAGACTCTGCCTATCCCCGGGATGCAAGCAGCTCTACAAACTCTCGATGCAAAGGAAGTCTCAAAGCCTTTGCGGACACCGCGACATCATAGCACATTCCGACAACCTCGAGGGCACTGACAAGTAGTTCTCAAAAATTCTTGCGGTTAGCACCAGACTTGCCCTCCAATGCATTCTCGACAATTTGTGTGAATCTGCATGTCCATTGGGTTTGACTTTTGTGCGATTCTCATAATCGAGGCACCGTAGAATGAGAATTCCCAAGAATGTGATGTTCAGTTTCCCAAATGCAACAAGCCCATCACAAGTATAGAGACATATTGCCACTCATGTGCCTAAACAGTGCTCAAGCCTAGCCAAACTCAGCTGCCCAATAATCCACATCACCAAAGATCATAGCTGATGGATGCGAAAAGAGTCAGCCTTGGATGGTCTGGTGAGCCCTAGCAAGGCACGAAAGCTACGATGTCACGTATTGAAATGACAATTTCAAGCAGCAGGTCTTATTTCCCGACAAAATTTTGATGCAAACGACATCACGAGGAGTGCAGGGACACTGCGACAACACCACGAGAGCAGTCCAAATATCCCAATCCATCATTCACATGATTTTTTCTCTAGCAAGACCCGAAGGCCCAAAAAATCTTACGCATCTAGGAGATCTCACGAAGACTCCGCCTGTCCCTGGGATGCAGGCAGCTCTACAAACTCCCGATGCATAGGAAGTCTCAAAGCCTTCGAGGACACTGCAACATCAAAGCACATTCCGACAACCTCGTGGGCACTAACAAGTAGTTCTCAAAAATTCCAGCAGCTAGCACCAGACTTGCCCTCCAATGTATTCTCGACAATTAGCGCGATTCTGTATGTCCATCGGATTGGACTTTTGTGCGATTCTCATAATCGAGGCATCGTAGAATGAGTAGCACATTCCGACAACCTCGAGGGCACTGACAAGTAGTTCTCAAAAATTCCTTCGGCTAGCACCAGACTTGCCCTCCAATGTATTCTCGATTATTTGCACGAATCTGCATATCCATCTGGTTGGACTTTTGTGCGATTCTCAAAATTGAGGCGCCGTAGAATGAGAATTCCCAAGAACGTGATGGTCAGTTGCCCGAATGCAACAAACACATCACAAGCAAAGAGACGTATTGCCACTCATGTGCCTAAACAGTGCTCAGGCCTAGCCAAACTCAGCTGCACAATGATCCACATCACAAAGCTCATAGCTGATGGATGCGAAAAGAGGCACGAAAGCTACAATATCACGAATTGAAATGACAATTTCAAGCAGCAGGACTTATTTCCCAACAAAATTTTGATGCGAACGACATCACGAGGAGCGCAGGGACACTGCGACAACACCACGAGAGCAGTCCAATTTTCCCAATCCATCAGTCACGTGAATTTTTTGTCTAGCATTACCCAAAGTCCCGAAAAATCTTACGCATCTAGGAGATCTCACGAGACTCTGCCATTCCCGGGACGCAGGCAGCTCTACAAACTCCCGATGCAAAGGAAGTCTCAAAGACTTCGGGGACACCGCGACATCATAGCACATTCCGACAACCTTGAGGACACTGACAAGTAGTTCTCAAAAATTTCTGTGGTTAGCACCAGACTTGCCGTCCAATGCATTCTCAACTATTTGCACGATTATGCATGTTCATCAGATTACACTTTTGTGCGATTCTCATAATCGAGGCATCGTAGAATGAGAATTCCCCAAAGCCTTCGAGGGCAACATAGCACATTCCGACAACCTCGAGGGCACTGACAAGTAGTTCTCGAAAATTCCTGCGGCTAGCAGCAGACTTGCCCACCAATGTATTCTCGACGATTTGCGGGAATCTGCATGTCCATCGGATAGGACTTTTGTGCGATTCTCATTATCAAGGCACCGTAGAATGAGAATTCCCCAAAACCTTCGAGGACATCGCGACATCATAGCACATTCTGACAACCTCGAGGGCACTGACAAGTAGTTCTCGAAAATTCGTAAGGCTAGCACCAGACTTGCCCGCCAACGTATTCTCGACGATGTGCTCGAATCTGTATGTCCATCAGATTGGGCTTTTTTGAGATTCTCATTATCGAGGCACCGTAGAATGAGAATTTCCCAAAGCCTTCGAAGACATCATAGCACATTCGGACAACCTCGAGGGCACTTACAAGTAGTTCTCGAAAATTCCTACGGCTAGCACGAGACTTGCCCGCCAATGTTTTTGTGCGATTCTCATAATCGAGGCACCGTAGAATGAGAATTCCCCAAAGCCTTCGAGGACATCGCGACATCATAGGACTTTCCAACAACCACGTAGGCACTGACAAGTAGTTCTCGAAAATTCCTGCGGCTAGCCCCAGACTTGCCCTCCAATGTATTCTCGACGATTTGCGGAAATCTGCATGTCCATCGGATTGGACTTTTGTGTAATTCTCATAATCGAGTCATCGTAGAATGAGAGTTCCCCAAAGCCTTCGAGGACATCGCGACATCATAGGACTTTCCAACAACCTCGAAGGCACTGACAAGTAGTTCTCGAAAATTCCTACGGCTAGCACGAGACTTGCCCGCCAATGTATTCTCAATGATTTGCTTGAATCTGTATGTCCATCAGATTGGACTTTTGTGCGATTCTCATAATCGAGGCACCGTAGAATGAGAATTCCCCAAAGCCTTCGAGGACATCACGACATCATAGCACATTCCGACAACCACGAGAGCACTGACAAGTAGTTCTCCAAAATTCCTGCGGCTAGCACCAGACTTGTCCTTCAATGTATTCTCGATGATTTGCGCGATTCTGCATGTCCATTGGATTGGACTTTTGTGTGATTCTTGTAATCGAGGCACCGTAGAATGAGAATTCCCCAAAGCCTTCGAGGACAATATAGCACATTCCGACAACCACGAGAGCACTGACAAGTAGTTCTCGAAAATTCCTGCGGCTAGCACTAGACTTGCCCTCCAATGTATTCTCGAAGATTTGCGGGAATCTGCATGTCTATCGGATTGGACTTTTGTGCGAAACGTATAATCAAGGCTCCGTAGAATGAGAATTCCCCAAAGCCTTCGAGAACATCGCGACATCATAGCACATTCCAACAACCTCGAGGGCACTGACAAGAAGTTCTCGAAAATTCCTACGACTAGCACCAGACTTGCCCGCCAATGTATTCTCGATTATTTGAGTGATTCTGCATGTCCATCAGATTGGACTTTTGTGCGATTCTCATAATCGAGGCACCGTAGAATGAGAATTCTCCAAATCCTTCGAGGACATCATAGCACATTCGGACAACCTCGAGGGCACTGACAAGTAGTTCTCGAAAATTCTTGCGGCTAGCACCAGACTTGCCCTCCATTGTATTCTCGACAATTTTGCGAAATTGTATGTCCCTTAGACTGGACTTTTGTGCGATTCTCATAATCGAGGCACCGTAGAATGAGAATTCCCCAAAGCCTTCGAGGACATCACGACATCATAGCACATTCGGACAACCTCGAGGGCACTGACAAGTAGTTCTCGAAAATTCTTGCAGCTAGCACCAGACTTGCCCTCCAATGTATTCTCTACAATTTGCGTGAATCTGCATAACCATCGGGTTGGACTATTGTGTGATTCTCATAATCGAGGCACCGTAGAATGAGAATTCACAAGAACGTGATGGTCAGTTGCCCGAATGCAACAAACCCATCACAAGCATAGAGACGTATTGCAACTCATGTGCCTAAACAGTGCTCAAGCCTAGCCAAACTCAGCTGCCCAATGATCCACATCACCAAAGCTCAGAGCTGATGGATGCGGAAAGAGTCAGCCGTGGATGGTCTGGTGATAACTTGCGAGACACGAAAGCTACGATGTCACACATTAAAATGATAATTTCAAGCAGCATGTCTTATTTCTCGACAAAATTTTGATTCGAACGACATCACGAGGAGCGCAGGGACACTGCGACAACACCATGAGAACAATCCAAATTTCCCAATCCATTATTCATGCGATTTTTTCTTTATCGAGACCCGAAAGCCAAAAAAATCTTACGCATCCAGAAGATCACATGAAGACTCCGCCTATCCCCAGGATGCAGGCGACTCTACAAACATGCAAGACCCGATGCGAAGAAAGTCTCAAAGCCTTCGAGGACACCACGACATCATAGGACATTCCGACAACCATGATGGCACAGACATAATTGAGTTCTGAGGGCCCAAAAAAACTTACGCGGCCAAGGGAGCTGCAACGTGAAGTTCAGTTGCACGGACTAAACAAGCCGACCACAAGCATAGAGGCGTATTGCCATTAATGCATCTAAACAGTCCCGAAGCCCGAAAAAGCTTAAGCGTCCACGAGACATCACAGAGACTGCGCGAGGCACTTGGGGCGCATTCCAATGACCTCGAGGGCACCAACAAGTAATTCTCGAGAACTTCGATTCGGCGCGAGGCACCTGCGACCGTCACGTGGACAGCACGAGGACACCGCGACAAAGACCGTGAGAGCAGTCCAAATTTCTCAATCCAACATTCGCCCGACCCATAATTCTGATGCAATCTCCAACAACTTGCAATCCCAGGTCCCGAAGGTCCGAAAAAGCCTACGCGTCTAGGAGACATCACGGAGACTGCGCAAGTCCCTGGGACGCATTCCGACGACCTCGAGGGCACCGACAAGTAATTCTAGAGAACTCTGCTTCGACGCGAGGCACCTGCGGCCGTCTCGAGGACAGTACAAGGACACTGCGACAAAGACCGCGAGAGCAGTCCAAATTTCCCAATCCAACATTCGCGCAAAGGCAACGCGGGGTTCGCCCAACCCATAATTTCGATGCGATCTCCCACAAATTGCAATCCCGGGGGTCCTGAAGGCCCGAAAAAGCTTACGAGTCCAGGAGACATCACAGAGACTGTGCAAGTCCTTGGGAAGCTTTCCGATAACCTCGAGGGCGCTGACAAGTAATTCTCTAGTGCCTCGCTCCAGCGCGAGGCACCAGCGGCCAGTGCGAGGACAGCACAAGGACAACGCAACAAAGTCCGCTAGAGCAATCCAAATTTCCCAATCCAACATTCGCGTGAAGGGAATGCGGGGTTCGCCCAACCCATAATTCCGATGCGATCTCCCACAACATGCAATCTCGGGGGTCCCAAAGGCCTGAAGAAGCTTACGCATCTAGGAGACATCACAGAGACGTCGCAAGTCCCCGGGACGCCCGCAGCTGTACAAATATCCAGGACACATTCCGACGACCACGAGGGCACCGTCAAGTAATTCTCGAGAACTCCGATTCGGCGCGAGGTGGCTGCGGCCGTCGCAAGGAAAACACGAGGAAATCGTGATAAAGACTGCGAGAGCAGTCCAAATTTCCAAATCCAACATTCGCGCGAAGGCAATGCGGGGTTCGCCCGAGGACTCAAAATTCTGATGCAATCTCCCACAACATGCAATCCCGGGGTGCCGATGGCCCTAAAAGCCTTACGCGTCTAGGAGACTTCACATATTCTGCACAAGTTGCTGGGACGCCCGCTGCTCTATAAATATCCAGGAAACATTTCGACGACCTCGAGGGCACTTACAAGTTATTCTCGAGAACTCCAATTTTGCGCGAGGAACCTGCGGCAGTCGCGAGGACAACACAAGGAAACTGAGATAAAGACCACGAGAGCAGTCCAAATTTCCAAATCCAACATTTGCGCGAAGGCAACGCGGGGTTTGCCCAACCCATAATTCTGATGCGATCTCCCACAACTTGCAATCTCGAGGGTCCCAAAGGCTCGAAAAAGCTTACGCGTCCAGGAGACATCACAGAGACTGTGCAACTTCGCGGGACACATTCCAATGACCTCGAGGGCACCGACAAGTAATTCTCAAAAACTCTTATTCGATGCGAGGCATCTGCGGTCGTCGCGAGGACAACAAGAGGACACCGCAATTTGGCCCACGAGAGCAGTCCAAATTTCTCAATCCAACATTCGTGCGAAGGCAATGCGGGCTTTGCCCGACCCATAATTCCTATGCAATATCCCACAACTTGCAATCCCGGGAGTCCCAAAAGGCCCGAAAAATCTTACGCATCCAGGAGACTTCATAGAGACTGCGCAAGTCTCCGGGATGCATTCCGACGACCTCGAGGGCACCAACAAGATATTCTCGAGAACTCTGCTTCGGCACGAGGCTCCTGCGGTCGTCGCGAGGACAGCACGTGGACACCGCGACAAAGACCGCAGGGGCAATCCAAATTTCCCAATCCAACATTCACGCGAAGTCAACGCTGGGTTCGCCCAACACATAATTCCGATGCGATCTCCCGCAACTTGTAATACTGGGGGTCCCGAAGGCCCAAAAAAGCTTACGCATCCAGGAGACATCACAGAGACTGTGCAAGTCCATGGGACGCATTGCAAAGACCTCGAGGGCACCGACAAGTAATTCTCGAGAACTCCGCTTCGGCGCGAGGCACTTGCGGCCTTCGCGAGGACAGCAAGAGGACACCGCGACAATGACTGCGAGAGCAGTCCAAATTTCCCAATCCAACATTCGCGCGAAGGCAACGCGGGGTTCGCCCATCCCATAATTCTGATGCGATCTCCCCCAAGTTGATATCCTGGGGGTCCCGAAGGCCCAAAAAAGCTTACACGTCTAGGAGACATCATAGACACTGCAACGACCTCGAGGGCACCATCAAGTAATTCTCAAGAACTTCGATTCAGCGCAAGGTAGCTACGGCCGTCGTGAGGACAACACGAGGAAACTGCGACAAAGACTGCGAGAGCAGTCCAAATTTCCAAATTCAACATTCGTGTGAAGGCAACGCGGGGTTCGCCCAACCCATAATTTTGATGCGATCTCCCACAACTTGCAATCCTGGGGGTCCCAAAGGCCCGAAAAAGCTTATGCATCCAGGAGACATCACAGAGACTACGCAAGTCCCAAGGACGCATTCCGACAACCTCGAGGGCACCGACAAGTAATTCTCGACAACTCCGATTCAGCGCTAGGCACCTACGACCGTTGCGAGGACAACATGAGAATCGACAGTCAACTGTAATGGCCACCCGGCCCAACAAACGGGAGCCGCAAGTGCCTTCGATGAATCGACAATGCTAAAAGCGTGGGTTGTCATTTAGCAAGTGATAGACTTAGAATTCTGATACAGTTTACACCTCATTCTACTATAATTTTGTTCATATTTAATATTATTTTATTTTCTATTTAGCTAAAAAATGTATCATTTTAACTATTGCAGATTTTATTTCAGATTTACTGCATCTCAGTAATTTGGACATATCTCATGCTAGAAATGTCCGATTCAGATGAAGATTAAAGTATTGGATAGCTGACTTCAGGTTCTACAACTCTTAGAAGACAGTAAAGGCTAAATCATCCATTATCCTATTGAAAAATCTGATGGAATCTGGCTGTGCCATACAAATCCGAACTTAACTTGATCAATGGCCATGATTTGATCAAGAATATCAAGGGCTTGATTTAAAGATGAGCACTATGGTTTAAAATAGCATCAGCTCTTCCCTTTTGGCCAACATACCTTGTATTCTTGTTCCTTGAAAGTAGAAAGTTTCCTTTTATTCTTCAATGAAATGACGAGGTGGGAGCAAAAGTGGAAGCATTCCCTTATTTCATGCATGAAAATGGGGCATAAAACATGGAAAAAAAAGAGGTGCTTCTCCTATATATACCATGAAAATTAAGAGGAATTAGAGAGGAGGGAGAAGTGAATGAAGTAAAGCAAGGACAAAGGAAGAAAGCAAAGAATCACAAAGAGAAAAAAGAGGCTATTTCTTCTATCATCTTCTCTCTTATTTATTTTTCAAATGCCATTTCCTTCTAAAATTTTCATTATTATTATGGGTTGTTAAATCTATTGTACTAAAATTGTGTAAGTTAAGACTTTATTTATGCAAGTTTTATATCTTTTATTATAAATCTTCATTTCTATTTATGCAATTGTTGATGTATGTTCCTAATATTTGTTAATGGATTGATAGCCATTAACACAATTTAATAACTTGCCTTAAGCACCGAGAGGAGATAGGTTAAGTTAAAGAAAATTACATCAATGACATAAAATTAAATCGGCTAGAGATAGATTCCGATTTTCTTTTATGCGACTCTTAGCAAATAGATGATATGTTCGGCTTCATTGAAAGCGAAGAATTTCATATAAATTAATGCATTTTGAGTTGATTATTTGCATAGAGATATAGCAAATGGTAAATCAAGATAGGGTTGTTATATCCAAGGAATTGGGTAACGATCAATATAAAGAAATTATATCATTGCAAAAATCTTAATCTGATTTGTATGAAGATTTTATTAACTTGCATTAAAAGTCAAGATTTATACACGTCTTAGTATTTTAAATTATAGTTACTTATGCTTATTCAAATTTTGTGCTTTTGATAGAAAAATTTAATCTATAAATTACTCTTTTAATATTTCACTTCGGTTTAAATTAAGACAAGAATTAGAAAAATTTGGTACTTAGATAGTCAATCTTCGTGGGAATGACTTGGTCTCATTGACTATATTACTTGAGTTGATTTTGTACACTTGCAAAAAAATAAACAACAAGTTTTGCAACCGCGCCATAAGTCAAAGACAAATGAAGCTATAATCGTGGCACCGTAGAATGAGAATTTCAAGAATGTGAAGGTCAGCTGCACGGACGCAACAAGCCCATAACAAGCATTGAGACATATTACCACTCATGCGTCTAAATAGTGCTCAAGCCTAGCCCAACTCAGGTGCCCAAAGACGGCGAGAGCAGTCCAAATTTCCCAATCCAACATTCGAGCAAAGGCACCGCGGGGTTTGCCCGAGGACTCATAATTCCGATGCGATCTCCCGCAACTTGGAATCCTGGCGTCCCAAAGGCCCGAAAAAGCTTATGCGTCCAGAAGACATCACAGAGTCTGCGCATGTCCATGGGACTCCCGCAGCTCTACAAATATCCAGGACAGATTCCAACGACCTCTAGGGCACCAACAAGTTATTCTCGAGAACTCTGATTCAATGTGAGGCACCAGAGGCCGTCGCGAGGACAGCACGACGACACCGCGATAAAGACTGCTAGAGTAGTCCAAATTTCCCAATCCAACATTAGCACGAAGGTAACACGGGGTTTGCCCGACGCATAATTCCGATGAAATCTCCCACAACATGCAATCCTGGGGGTCCCGAAGGCACAAAAAAGTTTATGCGTCTAGAAGACATCACAGAGACTACGCAAGTATTTCTCAAGAACTCCGATTGGCGTGAGGCACCTGTGGCCGTCACTAGGACAACACGATGACAACGCGACAAAGACCACAAGAGCAGTCCAAATTTCCCAATCCAACATTCGCGCGAAGGCAACGCGGGGTTCGCCCGACCCGTAATTTTGATGCGATCTCCCACAACATGCAATCTCGGGGGTACCGAAGGCCGGAAAAAGCTTAAGCGTCCAGGAGACATCACAGAGACTATGCGTGTCCCTGGGATGCCCGTAGCACTAGAAATATCCAGGACATATTCCGATGACTTCGAGGGAACCGACAAGTAATTTTTGAGAACTTCGATTCGGCGTGAGGCACCTGCGGCCGTCGTGAGGACAGCACGATGACACCGCGACAAAGACCGCGAGAGCCGTCCAAATTTCCCAATCCAACATTCGCTTAAAGGCAACGCGGGGTTCGCCCGAGGACTCATAATTATGATGCGATCTCCCACAACATGCAATCCCGGGGTCCCGAAGGCCCGAAAAAGCTTACGCGTCCAGGAGACATCACAAAGTCTGCGCATGTCTCCAGGACGCCTGCAGTTCTACAAATATCCTGGACACATTTCGATGACCTCGAGGGCACCGATAAGTTATTCTCGAGAACTTCGATTCAGCAAGAGGCACCTGCGGCTGTCATGAGGACAGCACGAGGACACCACGACAAAGACCGCGAGAGCAGTCCAAATTTCCCAATCCAACATTGGCGCGAAGGCAACGCGGGGTTCGCCCGACCCATAATTCCGATGCAATCTCCCACAACATGCAATCCTGGGGGTCCCGAAAGCATCACAAGGAGCGCAGGGACACTGCGACAACACACGAGAGCAGTCCAAATTTCCCAATCCATCATTCAAGTGATTTTTTCTCTAGCAAGACCCAAAGAAGCTTATGCATCCAAGAGACATCACAGAGTCTGGGCAAGTCCCCGGGATGCCCGCAGCTCTACAAATATCAAGGACACATTCCGATGACCTCGAGGGCACCGACAAGTTATTCTCGAGAACTCCAATTCGGTGCGACGCACCTGCGGCCATCGCGAGGACAGCACGAGGACACCGCGACAAAGATCGCGAGAGCAGTCCAAATTTCCCAATCCAACATTCACGCAAAGGCAACGCGGGGTTCGCCCGAGGACTCATAATTTCGATGCGATCTCCCACAACATGCAATCCCGGAGTCCCGAAGGTCCGAAAAAGCTTACGTATCCAGGAGACATCACAGATTATGCGCATGTCCCTGGGACACCCGCAGCTCTACAAATATCCAGGACACATTCCAACGACCTCGAGGGCACCGACAAGTTATTCTCGAGAACTACGATTCAGGGCGAGGCACATGCGGCCGTCGCGAGGACAGAACGAGGACACCGCAACAAAGACCACGAAAAAGCTTATGCATCCAGCAGACATCACAGAGTCTGCGCATGTCCCTAGGATGCTCGCAGCTCTACAAATATCCAGGACACATTCCGACGACCAAAAGGGCACCGATAAGTTATTTTCGAGAACTCTGATTAAGTGCGAGGCACCTGCGGCCGTCACGAGGACATCACGAGGACACCGCGACAAAGACCGCGAGAGCAGTCCAAATTTCCCAATCCAACATTCGCGCGAAGGCAACGCGGTGTTTGTTTAAAGACCCATAATTCTGATGCAATCTCTCACAACATGCAATCCAGGGGGGCCCGATGGCCCACAAAAGCTTACGCATCCCGGAGACATCACAGAGACTTCGCAAGTCCTTAGGACGCATTCTGACGACCTCTAGGGCACCAACAAGTTATTCTCGAGAACTCCAATTTCGGGCGAGGCACCTGCAGCCGTTGGGAGGACAGCACGAGGAAACCGCGACAAAGACTGTGAGAGCAGACCAAATTTCCCAATCCAACTTCCACGCGAAGGCAATGCGGGGTTCGCTCAACCCTTAATTCCGATGCTATCTCCCACAACGTGCAATCCCGGGGGTCCTGAATGCCCAAAAAATCTTACGCATCCAGGAGACATCACAGAGACTTCGCAAGTCCTTGGGATGCATTCCGACGACCTCTAGGGCACCGAGAAGTTATTCTCGAGAACTCCAATTCCGGGCGAGGCACCTGCGGCCATCAGGAGGATAGCACGAGGAAACCGCGACAAAGACAGCGAGAGCAGTCCAAATTTCCCAATCCAACATTCTCGCGAAGCCAATGCAGGGTTCGCCCAACCCATAATTCCGATGTGATCTCCCACAACTTGCAATCCCTGGGGTTCCGAAGGCCCGAAAGAGCTTCTGCGTCCAGGAGAAATCACAGAGACTATGCAAGTCCCTGGGACACATTCCGACAACCTCGAGGGCACTGACAAGTAATTCTCGAGAACTCCGCTTCGGTGCAAGGCACCTGCGGCCGTCGCGAGGACAGCATGACGACACCGCGACAAAGACCACGAGAGCAGTCGAAATTTCTGAATCAAACATTCGCACGAAGGCAAAGCGGGGTTCGCCCAACCCATAATTCTGATGCGTTCTCCCACAATTTGCAATCTCGGGGGTCCCGAAGGCTCAAAAAAGCTTACGCATCCAGGAGACATCACAAAGACTGTGCAAGTCCTTACGATGCATTCCGACAACCTCGAGGGCACCTAAAAGTAATTCTCGAGAAAACCGCTTCGGTGCGAGGCACTTGCGGCTGTCGCAAGGACAGCACGAGGACACTGGGACAAAAACCGCGAGAGCAGTCCAATTTCCCAATCCAACATTTGTGAGAAGGCAACGCGGGGTTTGCCCAGGACTCATAATTCTGATGCGATCTCCTACAACATGCAATCCCGAAGGTCCTAAAAAGCTTACGTGTTTAAGAGACATCACAGAGTCTGCGCAAGTCCCCGAGACGCCCGTAGCTCTACAAATATCCAGGACACATTCCGATGATCTCGAGTGCACCGACAAGTTATTCTCGAGAAATCCAATTCGGTGCGAGGCACCTGCGGCCATCGCGAGGACAGCACGAGGACACTGCGACATAGACCGCGAGAGCAATCCAAATTTCCTAATCCAACATTCACGCAAAGGCAACGCGGGGTTCGCCCGAGGACTCATAATTCTGATGCGATCTCCCACAACATGCAATCCCGGGGTCCCGAAGGCTCGAAAAAGCTTACGTATCCAAGAGACATCACAGAGTCTGCGCATGTCCCCGGGACACCCGCAGCTCTACAAATATCCAGGACACATTTCGACGACCTCGAGGGCACCGACAAGTTATTCTCGAGAACTCCAATTCAGTGCGAGGCACATGCGATCGTCGCGAGAACAGCACAAGGACACCGCAACAAAGACCGCGAGAGCAGTCCAAATTTACCAATCTATTATTCGCGCGAAGGCAATGCGGGGTTCGCCCAACCCATAATTCCGATGCGATCCCCACAACTTGCAATCCCGGGGGTCCCGAAGGGCCGAAAAGGCCTACTCGTCCAGGAGACATCACAGAGACTGCGCAAGTCCCTGGGACACATTCCGACGACCTCGAGGGAACCGACAAGTAATTCTCGAGAACTCCAATTCCAGGAGAGGCACCTGCGGCCGTCTCGAGGACAGCACAAGGAAACCGCGATAAAGACCGCGAGAGTTGTCCAAATTTTCCAATCCAACATTCACGCGAAGGCAACGCGGGGTTCGGTCAACCCATAATTCTGATGCGATCTCCCACAACATTCAATCTCAGGGGTCCCGAAGGCCCGAAAAAGCTTACGCATCCAAGAGACATCTCTGAGACTGCGCAAGTCCCTGGGACACATTCCGACGAACTCGAGGGCACCGACAAGTTATTCTCGAGAACTCTAATTCGGCGTGAGGTACCTGTGGCCGTCGCGAGGACAGCATGAGGACACCGCGACAAAGAGTGCGAGAGCAGTCCAATTTCCCAATCCATCATTCGTACGACATGCATTCCTAGGGTTCCGAAGGCCGAAAAAAGCTTACTCGTCCAGGAGACATCACAGAGTCTGCGCATGTCCCCGGGACGCCCACAGCTCTACAAATATCCAGGACACATTCCGACGACAAAAGAGCACCGACAATTAATTCGCGAGAACTCCGATTTGGCGCGAGGCACCGGCGGCCGTCGTGAGGAACGCACGAGGACACCGCGACAAAGACCACGAGAGCAGTCGAAAAATTTCCGAATCCAACATTCACGCGAAGGCAAAGCGGGGTTCGCCCAACCCATAATTCCGATGCGTTCTCCCACAACTTGCAATCTCGGGGGTCCCGAAGGCCCGAAAAAGCTTACGCATCCAGGAGACATCACAAAGACTGTGCAAGTCCCCGGGACGCCCGCAGCTGTACAAAAATCCAGGACACATTCCGACGACCTCAAGGGCACCACCAAGTAGTTCACGAGAACTCCGATTCGGCGTGAGGCTACAGCGACCGTCGCGAGGATAGCACGAGGAAACAGCAACAAAGACCGCGAGGGCAGTCCAAATTTCCCAATCCAACCTTCGCGCGAAGGCAACTCAGGGTTCGCCCAGGACTCATAATTCCGATGCGATCTCTGACAACATGCAATCCTAAGGGTCCTGAAGGCCCTAAAAACTTACGCATCTAGGAGACATCACAGAGTCTGCGCAAGTCCCCGGGACGCCCGCAACTCTACAAATTTCCAGGATACATTCCGATGACCTCGAGGGAACTGACAAGTTATTCTCGAGAACTCCAAATCAGTGCGAGGCACCTGCGGCCATTGCCAGGATAGCACGAGTACAGCGCGACAAAGACCGCGAGAGCAGCCCAAATTTCCCAAACCAACATTCGCGCAAAGGCAATACGGGGTTCGCCCGAGGACTCATAATTCCGATGCGATCTCCCACAATATGCAATCCCGAGTCCCGAAGGCTCGAAAAAGCTTACGCATCCAGGAGACATCACAGAGTCTGCGCATGTCCCCGGGATGCCCGCAGCCCTACAAATATCCAGGACACATTTCGACAACCTCGAGGGCACTGACAAGTTATTTTCGAGAACTCCGATTCGACGTGAGGCACCTGCGGCCTTCGCGAGCACAATACGAGGACTCAGCGACAAAAACCGCAAGAGCAATCCAAATTTTCCAATCCAACATTCGCGCGAAGGCAACGCGGGGTTCACCCGAGGATGCATAATTACGATGCGATCTCCCACCACATGCAATCTCGGGGTCCCTAAGATGTTTGATAGAATGTCGTTGTCAGCATATTACAGAATTCTGCATCATCCAGTAGATGCGGTAATTGGATGGCAAGTCTGGATATACGAGAATCGCAAGTGTCGAATGCGGTAATTGGAGGGAAAATCTGGATAGAGGGGAGCCGCAAGTGTTCGAAGAATTGTGGCACCATAGAATAAGAATTTCCAAGAACGTGAAGGTCAATTGGACGGACACAAAAAGCCCATCACAACATTGAGACATATTACCACTCTTGTGCCTAAACAGTGCTCAAGCCTAGCCCAACTCAGCAGCCCAATGATCAACACTGCCAGAGCATCTTGTCTTAAAAGCTCATAGCAGATGGATTTGAATGGGTCATGCCTTGGCCGGTCCAGTGAGCCCCTGCGAGGTACGCTTAGCCAACAAACAGTCAACCATCAAGCCTTAAATCCACTAGCAGGTGGCCAAGAATCGACAGTCAACTGCAATGGCCACCCGGCCCAACAAACGAGAGCCGCAAGTGCCTTCGCTGAATCGACAGTGCTAAAAGCATGAGATAACCGTGGGTTCTCATTTAGCAAGAAACTACGCCATCAGTCAAAGACAAATGAAGCTATAATCGAGGCACCGTGGAATGAGAATTTCAAGAACGTGAAGGTCAGCTGCACGGACGCAACAAGCCCATCACAAGCATTGAGACATATTACCACTCATTTGTCTAAACAGTGCTTAAGCCTAGCCTAACTCAGGTGCCCAATGATCCACACCGCCAGAGCGTCTTGCCTTAAAAGCTCATAGCAGATGGATGCGAAAGGGTCATGCCTCGGCTGGTCCGTTGAGCCCCTACGAGGCACAAAAGCATCACGCATCGAAACCTAAAACTAACCCCTAACCTAAACCTAAAGCTAACATATACTTAAAGCTAACCTATCCCTAACCCATAACCCCTAACAGCCTACCTTAAACCGTTACATAAACCTAAACCCTAACCTAAACTTATAGCTAACGAAAAACTAAACCATAATGACCTTTACCTAAACTATCCATATAACTATACCTATACCTAAAGCTAACGTAAAACTAAACCCTAACCCTAACCTATACAACTAACCTAAAACTATTCCCCAACCTTACCTAAATCTAACTCTAAAACTAACCTAACTAAACACTAACCTATACAACTAACCTAAATCTAATCCCTAACCCTAAATCTAACCCTAACTTAAACCTTAAACTAATCCCTAACCCTAAATCTAACCCAAACCTAAATCTAAAACTAATCCCTAACCCTAAAACTTACATAACTAAACACTAACCTATACAGCTAACCCAAAACCTAACCTTGCTAATCCTAAAACTAATCCCAAACCCTAAACCAAAACTAAAC
Source organism: Apostasia ramifera (assembly GCA_019297695.1). NCBI lineage: Eukaryota > Viridiplantae > Streptophyta > Magnoliopsida > Asparagales > Orchidaceae > Apostasia > Apostasia ramifera. Next base: position 61,383 of record JAEMOT010003068.1, on the reverse strand, counting down.
CTAAATCTAACCCAATACTTAACCTAACTAAACCCTAACATATACAGCTAACCTAAAACTATTCCCTAACCTATACATAAATCTAACCCTAACCTAAAACTAAACCCTAACCCAAAACTTAAATCTAACCCCAAAACTAACCTAACTAAACACTATCCTATGCTAAATCTAACCCTAAACCTAAATCTAACCTTAAACCTAACCTTAACCAAAAACTAAACCCTAACCTATACCTAACCTAAAACTAAACCCTAACCTAACCTAACATAACTTATACCTATACCTAACCCCTAACCCCTAACCCGTAACCCCTAACCCCTAACCCCTAACCCCTAACCCCTAACCTACAGCTAAAGCTACCTAAACTAAAAGTAACCCAAAACCTAACCTTAACCTAAAACTAAACCCTAACCTAACCTAGCCTAACCTAACCTATACTTATACCTCTATACCTAACTCTAAACCTAAATCTGACTTTAAACCTAACCTATACCTATACCTATACCTATACCTATACCTATACCTAACCCTATACCAAAATCTAACCTTAAACCTATACCAAAACCCTAACCTAACCTAACTTAACCTAACATAACCTAACCTAACCTAACTTAACCTAACCTAACGCCTAACCCCTAACCCCTAACCCCTAACCTAAAACTAAACCCTAACCTTCACCTAAAGCTAACCTAAAACTAAACCCTAACCTACCTAACCCTAACCTTAAAACTATATTCTAACCTAAAACTAAAACCTAACTAGTAAACCCTAAGCTAAGCTAAGCTAACCTAACCTTGCCTAAGCCTAACCCTAAGAAACCTAACATAACATTGCCTAAGCCCTGCAAACTACAGACGCAAGTGCAATAGATGAATCGACAGTTCTAAAAGCTCGAGATAATTGTGAGTACTCATTTAGCAAGCAACCGCCCCATCAATCAAAGACAAATGAAGCTATAATCAAGGCACCGTAGAATGAAAATTCCTGTGAACATGATGGTCAGTTGCTCGAATGCAACAAGCCCATCACAAGCATAGAGACGTATTGCTGCTCATATGCCTAAACAGTGCTCAAGCCTAGCCAAACTCAGCCGCCCAATGATCCACATTGCCAAAGCATCTTATCTAAAAAGCTCATAGCTGATGGATGCGAAAGAGTCGGCCTTGGATGGTCTGGTGAGCCCCTGCGAGGAACGAAAGCTGTCACGCATTGAAATGATAATTTCAAGCAGCGGGTCTTATTTCCCAACAAAATTTCAATGCAAACGACATCACGAGGAGAAAAGGGACACTGCTATAACACCACGAGAGCAGTCCAAATTTTCCAATCCATCATTCATGCAAATTTTTCTCTAGCGACCCGATGGCCCGAAAAATCTTACGCATCCAGGAGATCTCACAAAGACTTCGCCTGTGCCCGGGACGCAGGCAGCTCTACAAACTCCAGATGCAAAGGAAGTCTCAAAGCCTTCGAGGACACCGCGACATCATAGCACATTCGGACAATCTCGAAGGCACTAAGTAGTTCCCAAAAATTCTTGTGGCTAGCACCAGACTTTCCCTCCAATGTATTCTCGATGATTTGCGTGAATCTGCATGTCCATCAGATTGGACTTTTGTGCGTTTCTCATAATTGAGGCACCGTAGAAAGAGAATTCCCCAAAGCCTTTGAGGACATCATGACATCATAGCACATTTCGACAACCTCGAGGGCAATGACAGTAGTTCTCAAAAATTCCTGTGGCTAGCACCAGACTTGTCCTCCAATGTATTCTCGATAATTTGCGTGAATCTGCATGTCCATCGGATTGGACTTTTGTGCGATTCTCATAATCAAGGCACCGTAGAAAGAGAATTCCCAAGAACGTGATGGTCAATTGCCCAAATGCAATAAGCCCATCACAAGCACAGAGACGTATTGCACTCATGTGCCTAAATAGTGCTCAAGCCTAGCCAAACTCAGCTGCCCAATGATGCACATTGTCAAAGCATCTTACTTAAAAGCTCATAGCTGATGGATGCGAAAGAGTCAGGCTTGGATGGTCTGGTGAGCCCCTGCGCGGCACGAAAGCTGTCACGCATTGAAATGATAATTTCAAGCAGCTGGTCTTATTTCCCGACAAAATTTCGATGCAAACGACATCACAAGGAGCGAAGGGACACTGCTACAACACCACGAGAGCAGTCCAAATTTCCCAATCCATCATTCACGCAATTTTTTCTCTAGCAAGACCCAAAGGCCCAAAAAATCTTATGCATCCAAGAGATCACACGAAGACTCCGCCTGTCCTCGGGATGCAGGCAGCTCTACAAACACGCAAGACCCGATGCGAAGAAATTCTCAAAGCCATTGAGGACACCACGACAACATAGCACATTCCAACAATCATGACGGCACTGACGTAATCGAGTTCTGAGGGCCCCAAAAAGCTTACGCGGCCAAGGGAGCTCTAACGCAAAGTTCAGTTGTACGAACGCAACAAGCTGACCACCAGCATAGAGGCGTTTTGCCAGTAATGCATCTAAACAGGTGCCTCACGCAGAATTGGAGTTCTCGAGAATTACTTGTTGGTGCCCTCGAGGTCATTGGAATGTGTCCTGGATATTTGTAGAGCTGTGGGCGTCTCGGGGACATGCGCAGTCTCTGTGATGTCTCCTGGACTCGTAAGCTTTTTCGGGCCTTTGGGACCCCTGGATTGCAAGTTGTGGAGATCGCATCGGAATTATGAGTCCTCGGGCAAACCCCACTATGCCTTTGCGCGAATGTTGGATTGGGAAATTTGGATTGCTCTCGCTGTCTTTGGGCACATGAGTTGGGCTAGGCTTGAGCACTGTTTAAGCGCATGAGTGGTAATATGTCTCAATGCTTGTGATGGGCTTGTTGCACCCGTGCAGCTGACCTTCACATTCTTGAAAATCTCAGTCTACAGTGCCTCGATTATAGCTCCATTTGTCTTTGACTGATGGCGCAATTGCTTGCTAAATGACAACCCACGGTTATCTCATGCTTTTAGCACTATCGATTCATCAAAGGCACTTGCGGCTCCCATTTGTTGGGCCAAGTGGCCATTCTAGTTGACTGTCGATTCTTGGCCGCCTGCTCGTGGATTTAACCCAATGAATTATAGACAAGAAACATGGAAGACTTAAAGCCATAATGGATTATAAAAGCAAGGGAATAACAAAGTAAAGGATTGGTGACTAATACAACTATAAAACAATGGAGCTTCTCCTAACCCAGCAAGTAGGGAGCTTTGCTTGGAATTACGGGGTCCTGGATTCGAATCCAAATTGCTAGAATTTTTAATTAGGGTGGGGAAAATTGTAGTGTTTGGGCCAAAACAATTTTAAAAAAACTATAAAGCAAAAGGGGGAAGAGATAGAAAGAAGGAAAGAGAAAGTTGTTAGCTAAGCGTACCTCGCAGAGGCCCACTGGACCAGCAAAGGCATGACCCTTTCGCATCCATCTGCTATGAGCTTTTAAGACAAGATGCTGATCATTGGGCAGCTGAGTTCGGCTAGGCTTGAGCACTGTTTAGGCACATCAGTGGTAATATGTTTGAATGCATGTGATGGGCTTGTTGCGTCTGTGCAACTGACCTTCACGTTCTTGGAAATTCTCATTCTACGGTGCCTCGATTCTTCGAAGGCACTTGCGGCTAATCTTGGGCCTTTAGATTTTAGGCTTCACGCATTGAGCTTGGGCCTTTGGGCTTTAAGCGTAGGGCTACGAGCTTGGGCTTTAGGCTTTGGGCATGGATCTTCGTGTTTAGTCTTTAGGCTTCAAGCTTAGGCTGTCAGGATACAGGTCTCAAGATTTTAACTTTGGCTTTCTAGCTTCGATCATATGGCTTTGGGCTTCGATCTTTGACCTTTGGCCTTGGGGCATCAGGCTTTAGGATTTGGTCTTGGGTTTATGAGCTACAAGCTTCATTATTCAAGCATTGGGATTAGGGCTTCGAACTTCGAGCTTTTGGATTGGGCAATCGACCTATGAGCTTAGGCTTTGGCCTGTGCAGTTGGGGTTTCAAGCTTGGTCCTTCGGCCTTGCGGCTTTGAGATTAAACCATTAGCTTATGGGATTCTAGCTTCAGGCTTAAAGCCTTCGGCCTTTGGAGATTAGTTCGGCCTTCGGCATTCAACTTTTATTGTTCTTCATTCCAGCTTTAGGTATGAGCCCTAAGGCTTACGGCTTTATGGCTTCAGGCTTTGGGGACACACCTCCAAGATATGAGCTTTAGAAATTGGCCTTCGGACTTTAGGCTATGAGCTTCGAGCTTGGGTCATTGAGCTACAAGCTTTAAGCATTGGGTTTTGAGCTTCAGGTTTTGGGCATCGGACTAAAAGTATGAGCTTGTACTTTTGGCCTTCGAGCTTTTGGTTTCGGCCTTTGAGCTTTACGCTTCAAGGTTCGACCTTCAGGCTTCAGGCTTGTACCTTTAGGCACGAGATTTTGAGCTTTGAGCTTCGAGCATCGGGCTTATGCTGTTAGAATTTGAGCTTCAAGCTTCAGGCCATGGGCTTTGACCTTTAAGAATGTGGCTTGGGGCTTGAGGCTTTGTCCTTTGGGCTTAGTCCTTTAGGCTTTGGGATTCATACTTGGTCCTATAGGTTTTGTGATTCGGGCTACGGGCTTCGGGCCTCACAGTCTTCGGGCTTCAGGCTTCGTGCTTTAAGAAAGCACATTTGAATGTTGGACTTCGAGCTTTGGGATTAGGTCTTCAAGCTTCAGGCCTAGGGATTGAAGCTTGTGCCAACAGACTTCGGTCTTCTAGCTTGGGAATTCAATCCTTGAAATTCGAGATTCGATCTTGGACCTTTAGGCTTCGAAATTAGGCTTGTGCCTTCAGGCTTCGTGCTTCGGCCTTCGGCCTTTGGGCAATGGGCTTAAGGCTTCAGGCTTAAGTTTACGAGGTTCGAGCTTTGGGCTTAAGCCTTCAAGCTTGGGCCTTTGGGCTTCGAGCTTCTAGCTTAGAGCTTCAGGATTTGAGCTTTGAGCTTTGTGCTTTGAACTTGAGCAACAAGCAATCAGGCTTTGAGCCTGGGCCTTCAGGCTTTGGAATTCATGCATTGGGCTTAAGGCTTGGGAGTTTTGGCTTTTGACTTCGGGTTTTGATCTATGGGATAGGGCCTTTGCCATCGGGCTTAGGCCTTTAGGCTTTGGGCTTTGAGGTTTGGGCTATGGGCCTTGGGATTTGGCCTCAGGTCATTGACCTTTAGATTTTTGGTTTTGGCCTTCATGCTTTGAGCTTTAAGTTTAGTCCTATAGGCTTTGGGCTTCTAGATTATGCCTTCGGCCTTTGGGCTTGTGCATTTGAACAATGGGCTTCACACTGCATGCTTTGGGTTTCAGGCTTTAGGCTATGGCCTTCGAGTTTTGACTTTTAGGGTTGGCATTTTAGTCTTGGTCATTCAAAGATTAGGCATCACACATCGAGCTTGGGCCTTTGGGCTTCAAGTGTAGGACTATGAGCTATGAGCTTCAAGCTTTTGGGCATGGATCTTTGGGGTTTAGTCTTTAGGTTTCTAGCTTAGGCCTTCAGACGACGGGTGTCAGGCTTTGAGAGGTTCGAAGGCCTTGGGCCTAGACCTTCAGACTTTGGTATTAGAATTTCAGTGTTCGGGCTTTAGGATTGAGGCATCAAAGCTTGGGCCTTCAGGATGCGGTTTGGGCCTTTGGTCATCAGATTTGGGCTTATGACTTCAAGATTTAGGCTTCCAGCATGGGCGTTTGAGCTTTGGGCCTCAGACATGACCCATTGGCTTTCGGTTTCAGGCATCGGGCTTCGAGCTTAGGCATTCATCCATCAAGCTTTGGCCTATAGACCTATGCCATTAGGCTTCAGCCTATAGACCTATGCCATTAGGCTTCAGCATTTAGTCTGTCTTTAGTGATTTGAGCTTTGATTTTTGGGCTTTGGCTTTCGAATTTAGTCTTGATGCTTCAGCCTTTGGGCTTAGTGCTTCTGGTTTTGGGCTTTAGGATTTGAGCTTTAAAGTTCGGGAAATGTCCTTGAGGCTTCGGGCATTGGGATTGGGCTTTGGGATTTGGGACTTAAGCTTTGGGTATGAGCTTTGACCGTCGGGCTTTTGGGCTCAGTCTTGGGTTTTTGACCTTCTGCCATTGAGCTTTTGATCTTCAAGCTTCGGGATTCAGGCTTGAGAGTTCGAGCTTCAAACTTAAGCCTTTAAGTTTAGGCCTTCTAGCTTAGAGCTCAAGCCTTTTAGGCTTTCGGCTTTGGCCATTAGCCTTAAAGCTTCAGGCTTCGGCCTTTGGGCTTCAGCTTTCTGGCTGGCCTTCGGCCATCTAATCTCGGGCATTAAGCTTGGGATTCAAGCTTCATGTTTAGGCCTGTGGCTTGGGCTTTCCGACTTTCGACTTCAGGCTTAAGACTTTGAGCTTCTAGCTTCAGCCATCGGGCTTCAGGGTCTTCAGGCTTCGGTCTTTAAGCTTGCACATAAAGGGATCAAGCTTTTTCAAACTTTAGGCATGGGCATTTGTGCTTTGGGTTTCAAATTTTAGGCTTGCGCATTTGGGCATTAGGCTTCTTGCTCTGTATTTTAGGTTTGGCATTTGGCCTTAGAGTTTGAAGCTTTGGGATTTGAGCTTTAGGCATTAGGCCTTCAAACTTCGGACTTCAGGATTCAAGCTTATTGGGATCCAGTCTTTGGGCTTGGGCTTTCGGGCTTCAGGCTTTGGGCCTTTAGGCTTTAGGCTTCGACATTGGCCCATTTGCCTTCGCACTTTATACTTCGAGCTATAAGATTCTGTATTAAAAATAACTATCTCATATCGAATAAAGGTAAAGTGAAATAATTATTCCATCTAAGTAAACAGATCTTGATTCTACTAATGAACTTACTTGAGCTACATTCTACACCTTTAGAAAAACACAAAAGAAATATAGTATTTCGTACATTGATTCTTTAAGCTATACGATTTTCGATTCGGGCTTCAAGCATTGGGCGTTGGGTTTGATCTTTGGGCTTGGGCCATTGCTTTCGGGCTTCAGGATTCGGGCATTTAGGCTTTAGGCTTCAACATTGGCCCACTGGCCTTCACACTCTATGCTTCGAGCTATGAGATTTTGCATTCGAAACAACTATTCCATATCGAATAAAGGTAAAGTGAAATAGTTATTTCATCTAAGTAAACGCATCTTGATTTTGCTAATGAATTTACTTGAGCTACATTCTACACCTTTAGAAAAACACATAAGAAATTTAGTATTTTGTACAATTATTCTTCGGGCAATATGATTTTCAATTCGGACATCACGCATTGGGCGTTGGGTTTGATCTTTGGGCCAGGGCCTCTCATGTTTAGGCATTGAGTTTCGGACTTCAAGCATCAGGCTTCGAAGTTTAGGCTTCGGCGTTGGATCTTTGGGCATTGTGTTCTTGGCTTTTGGTATGGACCTTCGAGCTTTCATATTGCAACTTTGGTCTTTGAGCTTTATGATATAGGCATCAAGCTTGGGCCATCAGGTTGCGGGCTTGGGCCTTTGGCTGTCGGGCTTTAGGCTTAGGACTTTGGTCTTCGGGCCTGGGCCATAAGGCTACAGCATTGCTTTGGGCTTCGGCTTTTTGGTTAGGCTTGGGCCTTCATGATTGGGTCTTTAGGCTTTGAACTTCTGCCTTTGGGTTTTGAGTTTAGGCCTTGTGGCTTTGGGCTTGGGCTTCCGGCATTTGGCTTTAGCCATTGGTCTTCGGACTTCGAGCTTCAGGCTTCAGGATACAGTCTTCGGGCTTCGTGGTTCATGCTTGCACATAGAGGCTTCAAGCATCTACCTTAGGCCATCAGGATTCGGGCTTCGGGTATTGGCTTTTGTGCTTTGGGATCCAAACTTTCGGCTTTGGCATTTGGGCAAGCTTCACACTTTGAGTTTTTGTCTTGGGACTTCGGCCTTTGAGGTTAAAGCTTTGGGATTTGAGCCTCGAGCTCCAGGCTTAGTCTTTTAGTATTTAAGATTTAGGCTATGGTCTTAGGCCTTTGAACTTTGAGCTTCACACATGAGCCTTCGAGTTTAGCCCTTTGGGCTTCCAGCATTGGGCTTCTCGCTTGGTCCTTCGTACTTTGGGCTTCAGAATTTGGGTTTCAGGCTTTAAGCTTGAGTCTTCATGTTTTAGGCTTCAGGCTTTGGGATATGTGCTTAGGGCTTTGGGATTTGAGCTTGGGGCTTTGAGTTTTGGGGATGAGGCTTCGGGCATGGAGCTTCAGGCTTTGGCATTCGGGATTTGGGAATAGTTCTTCGAGCTTTAGGCTTCAGGCTTTAGGCCTTGGGATTCAGGTTTTGAGCTTAGGCCTTTAGGCTTCAGGCTTTGGCATTCATGATTTGGGCTTAGTTCTTCGAGCTTCTGGCCTCAGGCTTTTGGTCTTAGGATTCAGGTTTTGAGCTTGGGCCTTTGGGCTTCGGCTTAGACATTAAGCCAACTAGGTTCGTGCATCATGCTTTAGGCTTTGGGCTTTGGGCTTTAGGCTTGGGACTTCTAGCTTGGAGGTTCAAGCCACAGGTCTTAGTATTGGGTCTTTAACCTTCTGAATTTGAGCTTTTGGCCTTTAGGCTTCTGGATTTGGGCTTCGGCATTTATGCTTTAAACATGAGCCTTCAAGTTTAGGCCTTCTGGCTTAGAGCTCAGGCCTTCAAGGTTAGAGTTTTGGCCTTCTAGCTTAGTGCTTTAGCCTTCAAGATTTTGGCTTCAAGATTAGGTCTTTAGGCTTTTGGCTTTGGCCATCAGCCTTTGAGCTTCGGGCTTCGACTTTCAAGTTGGGCTTGGGCCATCATGCTTGGGCCTTTGGGCTTTGGGATTTAGCCTTCGGGTTTCGAGTTTAGGCCTTGTGGCTTTGGGCTTGGGCTTTGGGCTTTTAGCTTCAGGCTTAATAATTTGGGCTTCTAGCTTCGGCCTTCGAACTTCAAGTTTTCAGAAATGGTCTTCGGGCTACGGTCTTCTAGTTTGAACATAAACAGTTAAAGCATCTGGTTTAGGCCATCAGGATTCGTTCTTCAGGCATGGACTTTTGGGCATTAGGCTTCAAGATTTGGGTTTAGGCATTTGCGCTTTAGGCTTCATGCTTCGTATTTTAATCTTGGAACTTCAGCCATTGAGGTTGAAGCTTCGGGATTTGAGCATCAGGCTCTGGGCTTAATCTTTTAGTATTTGGGGTTTAGGCTTTGGGCTTGGGCCGTCGAACTTCGTGCTTCAGGATTGCAAGCTTAGGCCATCGATCGTCGGTCTTCGGTCTTGGGCTTTGGATCTTCAGGATTCGGGCCTTTAGGCTTTAGGCTTCGAAATTTAGGCTTTACGCCTTCGAACTTGTGGCTACCGGCATGGTCCTTTGGACTTTTGGCTACGAGCCTAAGAATTTGGGCTTCTATCTTTATCCATTGGCCTTCAGGCTTCAAGCTTCACGCTTCGAGCTACGGTCTTCAGACTTCGGTCTTTAAGCTTGCACATAAAGGTTTCAAGTTTTAAGCGTAGGCCATCAGGATTCGAACTCTAGGCACGGGCTTTAAGCTTTAGACTTCAAATTTTAGGCTTGGTCTTTTTAGCATTAGGCTTCATGCTTTGTATTTTAAGATTTGGCCTTTGGCCTTAGAGTTTGAAGCTTTGGGATTTGAGCTTCGGGCTCCGGGCATAGTCTTTCAGTATTTGGGGTTCAGGCTTCATGCTTAGAATTGGGCTTCAAGTTACGGGGTTTGAGCATATGTCTTTGGCTTTGGGATTCAAGACTCAGGTTTGGCTTTTTAAACTGCGGGCTTTGTGCTTTGGGGTTCGGGACTTAAGCTCGGGCTTAGGGCTTTAACTTTCAGCCTATGGGCAAAAGTTTGGGTTTCGGGTTTTTGGCATCAGACTTTGGCTTTCAGCCTTCAGGCTTCTGGCTTAGGCCTTCAGGCTTAAGCTTTTGAGCTTCGAGTTTCAAGCATTAGGCTTGGAATTTTGTGTTTCAGACTTCAATTATCAAGCTTTGATGTTGGGTCTTTTATCTTCAGGCTTTTTGCATTGGTTGTTGAGCTTCTAACTTCAGACTTCTAATATAGGACCTTCATGCTTTGGGCTTTAAACATGCTCTTTAGGGCTTTAAGCTTCGAACTTCAAGCTTGGGCTTCGGCCTTTGGGATTCAGCTTTTGGCGTTTAAGCTCGACTTTGAAATTCAAGCTTCAAGCTTTAGACATTGTATTTTGGTTTTTGGGCTTTGTATTTCGTGCTTAAAGACTTCAAGATTTTAGCAACGCATATAGGGCTTTGGCATATCAAAAATAGATGGATGAGTTACTTTCAACAGCTTTTCAATGAAGATTGTGAAAATTCAATTGATTTTACAGAATTCAGCACTCTAAAAGAAAATAAAAATTACTCTTACATCCGACGTATTAGTAAAGCTGAAGTCTGGAAAGCTTTAAAGAAGATGAAGCATAAAAAAGCTGTAGGACCAGATAACATCCCGATTGATGTTTGGCAGTGCTTAGGAGATGAAGGAGTTTCTTGGCTCACTAGATTGTTTAATATGATTTTGAAGACTAAAAGGATGCCAAATGAATGGAGAAAGAGTATATTAGTACCTATTTATAAGAATAAAGACGATGTACAAAATTGTGCTAATTATAGAGGAATTAAATTAATGAGTCATACTTTAAAACATTGGGAGAGGGTGATCGAACAAAGGTTACGCCATAATATTAAGGTATCAGAGAATCAGTTTGGTTTTATGCCAGGTAGATCTACGATAGAAGCCATTCATTTACTAAGAAGTTTAATGGAGAAAGTTAAGGAGAGAAAGGAAAACTTACATTTGGTTTTTATTGATTTGGAAAAAGCTTATGATAAAGTCTCAAAAGTACTTTGGAGAGTTTTAGAAAAGAAAGAGATTTGCACTGCTTATATTCAAGTTATTAAAGACATGTATGAAGGAGCTGTTACCTGTGTTCGGACACAAGGAGGTTTGACTAAGGATTTTTCTATTACAGTTGGATTACAC
>JAEMOT010003068.1:12127-50293 GCA_019297695.1 Apostasia ramifera | reverse complement strand
ATAGAAAAATCCCATCCAAAATTAAGGGTAAATTTTATAAAACTGTAGTAAGACCAGCGATGATATATGGTGCTGAATGCTGGCCTGCAAAGAAGAAACATACAAATAAAATAAATGTTGCAGAAATGAGAATGTTAAGATGGATGTGTGGATATACACGAAAGGATAGAATGAGAAATGAATATATCCGAAAGAAAGTTGGTGTTGCACCAATTGAGGATAAACTTAGAGAAAGTCGGCTTCGATGATTTGGACATCTAAATCGTAGGCCAATTGAAGCTCCAGTTAGAAAAATTGAGTTATTGGATTTTGCCCATGTACAAAGAGGAAGAGGGAGACCAAAGAAGACATGGCAAGAAACTATAAGGAGTGATCTTAGTTACTTAAACTTAGATAAGAATTTGGTAACTGATAGAGCGCAATGGAAACAAAGAATTCATGTAGCCGACCCCACCTAGTGGGATTAAGGCTTGGTTGTTGTTGTTGTATATAGGGCTTTGGCCTTCAGGTTTAGGCATTCTGCTTTGGGCTTCAGCTTTTGGGTTTCGGGCTTCAAATTTTGGCCTTCTGATTGGGGCTATGTGGCTTTAGGCTTTAGGCCTCAAGCTTGGGATTATCTTGGTCATTGGACTTCGGGTTACAGGCTTTGGGCATAAGTGTTTGGCCTCTGGCTTACGGGCTTGTGCTTGGGTTTTCAGACTTTAAGCTTCGACCTTCGAGCTTCGGCATTCAATCTTCTAGATTTAGGCTTTTGGGCTTTATCCTTCCAGCTTTAAAAGCCTAAAGGCCCAAGCTAGAAATACAAAGGCCTGAATCGTGAAGCATAAAAGCTAATGCCCGAAGCCTGAAGCCCAAGAGCCCAAGTTCAATTCCCTAACCCTGAAGATCAAAGCCCCAAAGGGCAAGCCTAAACCTTGAAATGCGAAGCTTGAATGCTAAAGCCTGAAGTGTGAAGGCTAGAGACAAAAGCCTGAAGCCTGAAGGCCTTAGCTCGAAGCACAAAGCTTGAAGCCGGAACCCTGAAGGCTCAAGCCTTAACTTGAAATGCGAAGCCTGAAAATCGAAGCCTAAATCCCGAATCCTCAAGGCCGATGCCCGAAGTCTAAAACATGAAAACCAAGGCACGATGCTAGAAGGACAAAGTTCTAAGGAGAAATCACAAAGCCTGAAGGCCGAAGCTTAAAACTTGAAGCACAAAAGCCTAAGCTCGAAGTCCAAAGGCCAAAACCTGAAGGCAGAATCCCTAAGGCCAAAACTCGAAGGACCTAGCTTGAAGCCCAAAACCCGAGGCCTTAATGCCTAAGCCCGATGCCCAAAGTTTAAAGCTCAAAACTTGGAGGCCAATGCCCAAAGCCAAAAGCATGAAATCTGCAGCTCAATGCCTGAATGCATTGCTATGCCTGTAGCCTGAATACTGAAGGAACAACCCCAAAGCCAGGCATGGAGGCTCATGCCCAAAACCCAAAGCGTTAAGCCCATTGCCGAAGGCTGAAGTGCCAAGTTAGAAGTCTAAAGCCTGAAGGCCCAAGTCCAAAGCTCAAATCTCAATGCTCAAATGCTTGGGCCTGAAGGCTAAAGTCCGTTGGCACAAGCTTGACTACCTAGGCCTAAAGGCTTAATCCCAAAGCTTGAAGTCCAACATCCGAATGCTAAAGCCTGAACCTCGAAGCCCAAAGATTGAAGCCCAAGCCTGTAGGACCAAGTCTGAATCTGAAAGCCTAATGGACTAAGCCCAAAGGCCTAAGCCTCAAGCTAGAAGCCACATTCTCGAAGGTCTAAGTTTGAATCCTGAAGCTTGAAGGTCGAGTCCCAATGGCCCAAGACCGATGCTCGAAGCTCGAAGCCTGCTGCCTAACAGCACAAGCTTGAAGCCCGAATCCTGAAGCTCAAAGCACAAAGGCCGAATGTCAAATTCTGAAGGCTAAAAGTTGAAGCCCAAAGGCCAAAACCTAAATCTCGATGCCCAAAGCCAGAAGGCCAAAGCCTGAAACTTGTAGCATGAAGGCCCAAGCTCTCTGCCCATAGCCTGAAGTCGGAAGGCCCATCTTTTAAGGCCAAATCCTGGAAGTCTGTCCTCGAAGCTTAAAGCCCGAAGGCCAAGACCCGAAGCTTGAAGCCTCGTGCATAAAGTGGAAAGACGAACTAAAACCTCAATGCCCCATGGCCGAAGGAACAAGCTTGAATCCGGAAGCTCGATGGCCGATGGCCTAATCCCAAAGCGCAAAGTCCGAAGACCTAAGCCTAATGCTTGAATACTAAAGCTCATTGCCTGGAGACCCAAGACCAAATCCCAAAGGACTAAGCCCGAAGCCCGATGCCTAAACCCCAAAAGGTTGAATGCGGATGCTCGAAGCCACAGGCATAAGCCTGAAGCCAGAAAGGCCAAGATTAAAGGCTGAGATCTGTAGGCGGATGGTTTAAGCCTGAAGCCTGAAGACCAAACTCTGAAAATCCATGCCCCACGCTTGAAGCCTAAAGGCCTAAGCGTAAAGCTCAAAGCTCATAGTCCTTTGCCCGAAGCCCAAAAGCCTAAGCTCGATGCGTAAAGCCAGAACCATGAAGGCCCAAGATTGAAGTGCCAACCCTAAAGGCCAAAAGTTGAAGGCCCAAGCCTAGAGCTCGAAGGCCCAAGCCCAACGCATGAAGCCTAAAGCTCGAAGGCCCAAGCCCAAAGCATGAAGCCTGAAGCCCAAAGCTCGAAGGCCGAAGCTCAATGGCAAAAGGCCCGATCCCGTAGCCCGGTGCCCAAGCCAAAATTTAGAAGGCCCAAGCTCGAAGGTCGAAGTCCCCATTCCTTAAGCCCGATGCACGAAGCCAAAAGCCTGATGGCCTAAGCTCGAAGCTTGATGCCCGATTAGTCAAGCTTGAAGCACAACCCTCGGAGGCTGAAAGCTTATGCTAATAGTTTGAAGTCCAAAGTCCCAAGCAAAAATCCCAAACCCAAAGCTTGAATCCAAAAGCTCATAAACTGAATCTCGAATTTCGTACACCCAAGCTTGAAGCCTAAAGCAGGAAGCCCGACGCTGAAAATCCCATGCCTGAAGGCCCAAGCCAAAAGCCCAAGGCCTGAATCCCCAAACTTGATGTTTGAACCCTTAAGGCACAAGCCTTACTTTCGAAAATGAAAAGTTTGTAGCCTGAAGTCTAAAGCATAAAAGCTAAGCTCGTAGAAGAAGCCCGAAGGCCCTAGCCAGAAGCCCAAAGGCCAAAGCCTAAATCATGAAGCATAAAGACCAAAACCCGATGCCTAAAGCCCGAGAGCCTAAGTTTGAATTCCTAACTCTGAAGATCAAAGCCCATTGGTGAAAGCCTGAACTTCAAAATGTGAAGCTTAAAAGCAAAATCGTAATGTGTGAAGGCTCGAGATTGAAGCCTGAAGATCGAAGGCCTTAGCTCAATGCATGAAGCCTGAATCTGAAGGCCTATGCCTGAAGCCTCAACTATGAAGGCCCAAGCCCAATGCATGATGCCTGAAGCCTGAAGGCCCAATGCTTGTAGGGCTAAGCCTAAGGCCCGAAGCTTAAAGGTGGAAGGCCTAAGGCTGAATCTCAAAACACGAATGCCCATACCCAGAGCCCGAAGCCCAAAGCCCGAAGGCCGAAGGCCGAAGCCCAAAGGCCGAAGCCCAAAGGCTGAAGCTTGATGGCAAAAGGCTCGATCCTGTAGCCCGCTGCCCGAAGCCAAAATTTAGAAGGCTCAAGCTCAAAGGTCAAACTCCCCATGCCTTAAGCCTGATGCACAAAGCCAAAAGCCAGAGGGCCCAAGCTCGATGCTCAATGCCCGATTGGTCAAGCTTGAAGCACAAAGCTCAAAGGTCGAAAGCCTACGCTCACAGTTTGAAGTCCAAAGACCCAAGCCAAAATCCCGAAGCCCAAGTTCCCAAACCCAAAGCTTAAATCCAAAAGCTCATAAACTAAAACTCAAAGTTTGTACGCCCAAGATTGAAGCTAAAGTAGGAAGCCCGATGCTGAAAATCTCAAGCCCGAAGGCCCAAGTCAAAAGCCCAAAGCTCGAATCCTCAAACTTGATGTCTAAACCCTGAAGGCATAAGCCTTAATTTCGAAAACAAAGAACCTATAGTCCGAAGTCTTAAGCATAAAAACCAAGCACATAGAAGAATCCCGTAGGCCCTCGCCAGAAGCCCAAAAGCCAAAGCCTGAATCATGAAGTACAAAGACCAAAACCCGAAGCTTGAAGCTCGAGAGCCCAAGTTTGAATCCCTAACTTTGAAGATCAAAGCCCATTGGCAAAAGCCTGAGCTTTGAAATGTGAAACTTGAAAGCCACATCCTAAAGTTTGAAGGCCCGAGATTGAGGCCTGAAGATCGAAAGCCTTGGCTTGCTGCACGAAGCCTGAATCCGGAGGCCTATGCTTGAAGCCTTAACTATGAAGGCCCAAGCCTTAGCTCGAAATGCGATGCCCAAAAATCAAAGCGAAAAGCCTGAATCCTTAAGCCTAATGCCCAATGCCCGAAGCCTGAAGCATGAAAACCAAAGCATGATGCTAGACCCATAAAGTTCTAAGGCTAGATCACAATGCCTAAGGCCAAGGGTTGAAACCTAAAGCACAAAAGCCTAAGGCCGAAGTACCAAGCACGATGCCCAAAAGCCAAAGCCTAAAGCCCAAAACCTGAAGATTCATGCCTAAAGGTCAAAGGATAAACACCAAAACCTGAAAGTCAAAGACCAAAGGTCTAACCTCAAAGGCCAAAGGCCGAAGTCCAAAGCCCGTAGCTAGAAACTAGTAGGCTGACGATCTAATCTCAAAGACCGAAGGATGAAGGACCATGCTTGAATCACCAAATTCTGTGGCCAGAGCCCCAAGCGTGATGGCCGATGACCCAATCTCAAAGCCTAAATCTTGAAGACCTAAGCCCGATGCTTAAATACTAAAGCCCAAAAGTCAAATGTCGAAGCTCAAAGCTTAAAGGCTTATGCCCAAAGCAACGAATCCCAAGCTCAAAGGCTGAGACCCGTCATCCGAAGGCCTAAGCTTGACACCTAAAGACTAAACCCTAAAGATTCATGCCCAAAGCCTAAAACTCAAAGCTCGTAGTCCTATACTTGAAGCCTAAAGGCCCAAGCTCGATGTGTGTGGCCTAATCCCTGAATGACCAAGACTGAAACGCCAACCGTAAAGGTCAAAACTCGAAGGCCATAACCTGAAGTCTAAAGCCTGAACCCCAAAGCATGCAGCATGAAGCCGATTCCCAAATGCACAAGCCCAAAGCCCGATGGCAAAACCCTGAAGCCCAAAGCCTATAGGATTATCCTTAGATCCCAAAGCTTGAAGGCCAAAACCAAAAATTTGAAGGTCAAAGGCCTGAGGCTAGATCCCAAAGCACCATAGCACATACCCAAAGCCCATATCCCAAACCTCAAAGCCTAAAGGCCTAAGCCCGATGGCAAAGGCCCTATCTCGTAGACCGAATCCCGAAGCCAAAAGCCAAAAGTCCCAAGCTTAAGCCCAATGCACGAATTCCAAATCTTGAAGGCCAAAGCTCGAAGCTCGATTACTGTAGCTCAAGCTCAAAGCTCGATTACTGTAGCTCAAGCTCAAAGCACAAAGCTCAAAGCTCGAAGCTTTAAGCCAGAAGCTTGAAGCCCAAAGGCCCAAGCCTAAATGCTCAAGCCCAAATACTGGACCTTGTAGGCTTAAGCTTAAAGCCTTAAGCCTATTGCCCAAAGGCCAAAGGCTAAAGCACGAAGCACGAAGCCTGAAGGCACAAGCCTAAATTCAAAGCCTAAAGGCCCAAGATCGAAGCTCAAATTTCAAGGATTGAATGCCCAAGCTAGAAGACTGAAGTCTATTGGCACAAACTTCAATCACTAGGCGCAAAACCTGAAGACTTAATCCCAAAGCTCGAAGTCCAACATTCGAATGCGCTTTCTCGAAGCTTGAAGCCTGAAGCCTGAAGCTCGAAGCTCGTGAAGCCCAAAGCTCGAAGCCCGAGGCCTGAATCACAAAGCCTATAGGACCAAGTATGAATCCCAAAGCCTAAAGGACTAAGCCCAAAGGACAAAGCCTCAAGCCCCAAGCCACGTTTTTAAAGGTTTAAGCCCATAGCCTAAAGCTTGAAGCTAAAATTTCAACAATATAAGCAAATGTTGAAGGCTTTAAGCCCAAAGCTAGAATCCCATAGGCTAGTGGTTTAATCACAAAGCTGCAAGGCCGAAGGACCAAGCTTGAACCCCCAAGTTCACAGGCCAAAGCCCTAAGCACAAAGGTTGATAGCCCTATCCGAAAGCTCAAAATTTGAAGCCCTAATCTCGATGCTTGAATAATGAAGCTCATAGCTCATAGACCTAAGACCAAATCCCAATGCCTGATGCCCCAAGCCCAAAGGTCGAAGACCGAAGCTAGAAAGCCCAACTAAAAGCCTGAGACCTGTATCCTAATGTCCTAATCCTGAAGCCTAAAGACTAAACACGAAGATCCATGCCCAAAGCTTAAAGCCCAAGCTCGTAGCCCTACGCTTGAAGCCCAAAGGCGCAAGCTCAATGTGTGAAGCCTGAACCCTGAAGGCCCAAGATTAAAGCGCCAATGCTAAATGCCAAAATGCGAGGTCCATAACCTAAAGCTTAAAGCCTAAAGCCCAAAATCTTGGATCCTGAAGCATAAAACCTAAAGCCCAATGCCCAAAGATGCAAGCCCAAAGCCCAAAGGCATAAGTTTGAAGCCCAAAGTTTGTACGGCTAAGCATAAAGCCTGAGGCTTGAAGGCCAAAATCAAAAATTTGAAGAGATTTGAAGGTCGAAGGCCCATACCCTAAGCCCGAAGTTCGAAGCCCGAAGCCTAAAGCCCGAAGCATGAAGGTCTAAACCCGAGGTTGAAGCATAGGGATTTGAGCCTTGGGCTCCAGGCTTAGACCTTTAGTATTCAGAGTTTAGGCTTTGGGCTTTGGCTTTGAACTTCAAGCTTCAGGATTCAAGCTTAGGCCATCAGTTATCGGGCCTTAAGCGGGTTCAGATTTTGGTTTTCAACCTTCAGCCTTTGAGGTTTTTGCATTTGAGCTTCGGGCTTCGAACTTGAGCCTCCAGGATTCAATCTTGGACCTTTGAGCTTGGGCCTTTTGATCTTCAAGCTTTGAGCTTTGACCTTCGATCATCGAGCTTTGTTTATCGAGCTTCAAGCTTTGATCTTCGATCATCGAGCTTCAGGATCTAGGCTTCAGGTTACACCTTTTGGCTTCAGGATTTGGGCTTGAGGTTTTGAGTTTAGGATGTCAGGCATTGAACTTTTGGCTTGTCCCTTCTCACTTTGGGCTTTACGATTTGGGTTTTGGGCTTCAAGCGTGAGCCTTCATGTTTTAGGCTTCAGGATTTGGGATTTGAGCTTGGGGCTTCGGGTTTCGGGGATGACTTGAGCTTTTGGCCTTCGGGCTTATTGCTTCGGGCTTTAGTATTCAAGTTTCGGACACGAGCTTTCGAGTTTAGGCCTTCTGGCTTAGAGCTCAAGCTTCCAAGGTTTTAGCTTCAAGATTAGGCCTTTAGGCTTTTGGCTTTGGCCATCAACTTTTGAGCTTTGGGCTTCGACTTTCAAGTTGGGCTTTGACTTTCAGGTTTGGCTTGGTCCTTTTTGCTTGGGCCTTTGAGCTTGGGGATTCGACCATCGGGTTTCAAGTTTAGCCCCTGTGTCTTCGGCTTAGGCTTTGGGCTTTTGGCTTCAGGCTTAAGAATTTAGGCTTCTAGCTTCGGCCATCAGCCTTCGGCATTTAAGATTCAGTTTCTGAAAATGGTCCTTGGGATTCAATCTTCTAGTTTACACATAGAGTGTTCAAGCTTCAGGCTTAGGCCATCAGGATTTGTGCTTCATGCATGGGCTTTTGCGCTTTAGGCTCCAAGCTTCTAACTTTGGCATTTGGGCTTTAGGCTTGGGCTCCAGTCTTGGGACTTCGTTCGTTAAGGTTGAAGCTTCATGATTTGAGCCTTGAGCTCCGAGCCTAGTCTTTTAGTATTTGGGATTTAGGCATTGGGCTTGAGCCTTTGAACTTCGAGCTTCAAGATTCAAGCTTAGGCCATCGATCATTGGGGGCTTAGGCCATCGATCATTGGGGGCTTAGGCCATCGATCATTGGGGGCTTAGGCCATCGATCATTGGGGGCTTAGGCATTCGAGCTTCAGGCTTTGGGCATGGGCATTCGAGCTTTAGGCTTTGAGCTTGGGCATTCGAGCTTCAGGTTTCAGGACTTTAGGCTTTCGACTTTAACATTGGCCCTTTGGCCTTCGCCGTCAATGCTTCGGGCTATAAGATTCTCGATTTGAGCTTCAGGCATTGGG
Source organism: Apostasia ramifera (assembly GCA_019297695.1). Lineage (NCBI taxonomy): Eukaryota > Viridiplantae > Streptophyta > Magnoliopsida > Asparagales > Orchidaceae > Apostasia > Apostasia ramifera. The sequence goes on along the minus strand of JAEMOT010003068.1, from coordinate 42,014 downwards.
CTTTAGGCTATAAGATTCTGGATTCAAGCTTTGGGCTTTGGGCTTTGGGCATTGGGCTTTGGGCATATTGATCTTTGGGTATTGCCTTTGGGCCTGGCTTTTGATGTTTAGGCTTCGAGCTTCGGACTTCGAGCTTGAGCCTTTAGAATTTGAGGTTTAAGCTTCAGGCTTCGAGTTCGAGTTCTAGACATTGGGCATAGACCTTCTAGCTTTTGTATTGCAACTTCGGTCTTCGGGCTTTATGATTTGGGCATCATGCTTGGGCCATCAGGTTACGGGCTTTGGGCTTTGGCCTTTGGCCATCGCGCTTTGCGCTTTGGACTTCAAGCTTCAAGCTTCCAGCATTGGCCTTTGGGCTTTGGGCATGACCCTTTGGCTTTGGGTTTTGGGCTTAGGCCATCAGGCTTTAGCATTTAGGCTTGGTCCTTAGTAGGTTGGGCTTCGATTTTTGCACTTTGGCCTTCCAATTTTGGGCTTAGTCCATCAAGTATTAGGCTTTTGGATTTGAGCTTTAGAGCTCGAGAATTGTGCTTGGGCCTTCGGGCTTTGGGAATGGCCATCTAGATTCGGGCCTTAGGCTTTGGGTTCATATTTCGACCTTTAAGCTTTCGAGCTCATCTTGGGTCTTTGACCTTTTGGCGTTGAGCTTTTGGGCATCAGGCTTTGGGCTTCGGGCTTCGCGAATGACCATTCGAGCTTCAATTTTTAGCCTTCGAGCTTTTGGCTTCAAGCTTGGGTCTTTAAGCTTTTGTCTTTGGCTATCAGTGTTTGAGCTTCAGGCTTCAGGCTTTCGGCCTTTAGGCTTTGGGTTTCAGGCTTCGAGTTTAGGCCTGTGGCTAGGGCCTTCGGACTTTTGGCTTCAAGTTTAAGAATTTGGGCTTGCATGGGCCATCCGGTTGTGGGCTTGGGCCTTTGGCCATCGAGCTTTGGTCTTTAGCCTTCAAGCTTCAAGCTTCCAGCATGGGCCGTCGGGCTTTGGGCTTCTTGCATCAGGCTTCGGGCATGGCCATTTGTCCATCAAGATTTGGCCTTCAGGCTAGGCCGTTAGGCTTTAGCATTTAGGCTTGGTCTTTAGTGGTTTAGGCTTCAATTTTCAGGCTTTAGCCTTTCAATTTTGGGTATGAGGTTTGGGCCTTTAAGCCTTGGGTTTGGGTTTTGGGCTTTAGGATTTAAGCTTCAATGTTTGAGAATTGTGCTTGGGCCTTCGGGATTTAGGATTGGGCTTCGAGATTTGGGCCTTAAGCTTTGAGTTTGTGCTTCAGCCTTCAAACATCCCAGCTCGATGTGGGCCTTCGACATTCTGACGTTGAGCTTTTGGCCTTCAGGCTTCAAGCTCCGGGCTTGTGCTGTTGAACTTCGGGCTTGTGAGTTTGACTTTAGGCCTTAGGCTTCTGGCTCAGGCCTTCAAGCTTTCTGGCTTCAACCTTAGGTCTTTAGGCTTCTGGCTTTGGGCTTTATGCTTTATATTTTCAGGATTCAGGATTTGAGCTTGAAGCTTTAGAATTTGAACTTTGGCCTTCGATCTTAGTCTTTCGGTATTTGTGGTTCAGGCTTTGGGCCTCAACTTTCGAACATTGGGCTTTGGGATTCAAAGTTAGGCCTTCGATCTTTGGGATTCGAGGTTTGGCCTTCTGTCTTAGGGCTTGTGTTATCCGGCTTCAGTCTTTGGGCTTAGACCTTTAAGCTTTAGGTTTCGGTATTGGGCCTTTGGCCTTCGCACTTTGTACTTCGGGCTGTAAGATTCTGGATTTAGGCTTCAGGCTTTGGGCTTTGGGCATTGAGCTTTGGGCTTTGAGCATTGAGCTTTGGGCTTGGGCCTTTGATGTTTAGGCTTAGAGCTTCGAACTTTGGGCTTCGGGGTTTAGGCAATTGCCTTCGAATTTTGGGATTCAGGTTCTAGGCTTTGGGCATGGACCTTCGATTGTTGGTATTGTATTTTTGGTCTTCGGGCTTTACATCAAGCTTGGGCCTTCAGGTTGCGAGCTTGGGCCTTCGGTCGTCGGGATTTGGATTTGACACCTTAAGCTTTAAGCTTCTAGCATTGGACTTTTGGCTTTAGGCATGACCTTTTATGCTTGGGCTACAGTTATCAAGCTTACACATGGAGGGTTCAAGCTTCCAGCCTAGGCTTTCAAGATTCGAGCATTAGGTATGGGCTTTTGCACTTTGGGCTTCAAATTTTGAACTTGGACATTTGGGCATTAGGCTTCATGCTTTTTATTTTAGGCTTTGGCCTTTGGACTCTGACCTTCGAGTTTGAAGATTTGGGATTTGAGCTTCGAGCTTCGGGCATTATGTTTAGGTATTTGGAGTTCAAGCTTCAGTGTTTGGCCGTCAAACTTTTGGCTTCAGGATTCAAGCTTAGGCCTTTGGTCATTGGACTTTAGTCTTCGGGCTTGGGCTTTTGGGCTTCAGGCTTCGAGCCTTTTGATCATCGAGCTTCGAGCTTCGATCTTTGATCAATGGGATTTATTCTTGGAGCTTCGAGCTTCGAGCTTCGAGCTTTGAGCTTTGATCTTCGAGCTTTAGGATTTCGGCTTCAGAATTTGGGCTTGGCTTTAGGATTTGGGCTTGTGGCTTCGAATTTAGGACTTCTGGCATTGGGCTTCTGGCTTGCCCCTTTGTACTTTGGACTTCAGAATTTGGGTTTTGGGCTTCAAGCTTGTGCCTTCATGTTTTAGGCTTCAGGCTTTGGGATTTGAGCTTGGGGCATTGAGTTTCAGGGATGAGGCTTTGGGATTTGAGCTTGGGGCATTGAGTTTCAGGGATGAGCCTTTGGGCATGGAGCTCCGGGCTTTGGCATTCGAGATTTGGGTTTAGTTCTTCGAGCTTTGGGCTTCAAGCTTTAGGCCTTGGGATTTAGCTTTTGAGATTGGCCCTTTAGGCTTCATGCTTTGGGATTTAAGCTTAGGGCTACGATTTCGGGGATAAGACTTTGGGCATGGAGCTTCAGTGTTTGGCATTCAAGATTTGGGCTTAGTTCTTTGAGCTTTTGGCCTTAGGATTTAGGTTTTGAGCTTGGGCCTTTGGGCTTCGGCTTAGACGTTAAACCATCTAGGTTCGTGCTTCAACCTTCCAGCTAGGGCCTTTAGGCTTTAGGCTTTGGGCTTTGGGCTTTGGGCTTTAGGCATGGGACTTCAGGTTTGGGGGTTCAAGCCGGAAGGGTCTTGTTATTGGGTCTTCGACCTTCTAAACTTGAACTTTTGGCCTTCTGGCTTGGGCCTTCGGCATTCATGCTTTAGACCCTAGCCTTCGAGTTTAGGCCTTCTGGATTAGAGCTCAGGCCTTCAAGGTTTTGGCTTCAAGATTAGGTCTTTCGGCTTTTGGCTTTGGCCGTCAGCCTTTGAGGTTTAGGCTTCGGCTTTCAGGTTAGGCTTAGGCCATATGCTTGGGCCTTTGGGCTTCGGGATTTGGCCCTTAGGTTTCGAGTTTAGGCTTTGTGGCTTCAGGCTTGGGTTTTGGGCTTTTAACTTCGGGCTTTGGTTTTGGGCTTTTAGCTTCAGGCTTAAGAATTTGAGCTTCTAGCTTCGGCCTTCTAGCTTCACGTTTTCGAAAACAGTCTTCAGGCTTCGGTCTTCTCGTTTGCACATGGACGATTCAAGCTTCAGGCTTAAGCCATCAGGATTTGTGCTTTAGGCATGTGCTTTTGAACTTCGAGCTTCAGAATTCAAGCTTAGGCCATCGGTTGTCGGGCTTCGATCTTCGGGCTTAGGCTTTCAACCTTCAGGTTTTGGGCCTTTAGGCTTTCCTTCGAAGTTGTGGCTACAGGCATGGTCCTTTGGACTTTGGCTTCAGGCTTAAGAATTTAGGTTTCTATCTTTAGCCATTGACCTTCAGACTTCAAGTTTCGGGCTTCGAGCTATGGTCTTTAGGCTTCAGTCTTCAAGCTTGCACATAAAGGTTTGAAGCTTCAAGCTTAAGCCATCAGGATTCGAATGCCATGTATGGGCTTTTAGGCTTTAGGCTTCAAATTTCAGGCTTAGTCTTTTTAGCTTTAGGCTTCATGCTTTGTATTTTAGGCTTTGACCTTTGGCCTTAGAGTTTGAAGCTTTGGGATTTGAGCTTCAGGCTCCAGGCATAGTCTTTCAGTATTTGGGGTTCAGGCTTCGTGCTTAGATCTGGGCTTCGAGTTACGGGGTTTGAGCATATGTCTTCGGCTTTAGGATTTGAGACTCGGGTTTGGCATTTTAAACTGCAGGCTTTGAGCTTCGGGCTTAGGGATTTAGGTTTCGGGCTTAGGACCTTGCCTTTCAGCCTTTAGGCTATAAGCTTTGGGCATCGGGTTTTTGGCATCAGACTTTAGCCTTCAGCCTTCAGGCTTCTAGCTTTGGCCTTCGGGCTTAAGCTTTTGAGCTTTGAGTTTCAAGCATCGGGCTAGGAATTTTGTGTTTCAGACTTCAATTATTAGGCTTTGGTGTTGGGTATTTCAGCCTTTACGCTTTGGGCTTCATGTCGGGGCCTTTAATTATCGGCTACAGGATTCCTGTTTGAGCATTCAAATTTCAGGCTCAGGTTTGAGCCTTTGTGCTTCAACTTTGGGCTACGGGCATTGGGGTTCGGGATGAGGCTTTTGAGCTATTGGCTATAGACTTTGGGCTTGGGCCCTTGATTTTCAAGCTTCAGGCTTTGGCCTTTGGGTCTGGGCTTTTGGGCTTTTGGATTCATGCTTTAGGCTTAGGCATGTGAGCCTTTGGCTTTTGGCATGGGCCTTCGGATGTCGGGCTTCAAGTTTGGGTTTTTGGGCTTGGGCCTTTGGGATGAGACCTTTGGGCTTCAGGCTTCACGCTTTGGTCTTTTGGCTACATTCTTCAGGTTTCGGTCTTCAAGCTTGCACATAAAGGGTTCAAGCTTCAGGGTTAGGCCAACAAGATTCGAGCTTCAAGTGTTGGCTTTTGTGCTTTGGGCTTTAAACTTTAGGCTTGAGCATTTGGGCTTCATGCTTTTTATTTTAAGATTGGGCCTTTCACCTTTGAGTTTGAAGCTTAGGGATTTGAGCTTGGGGCTTCGAGCTTAGTCTTTTGGTATTTAGGGTTCAAGCTTCGAGCTTTGGAATTCAAGCTTATGCATTCAGTTGTTGTGCTTTGGTCTTCAAGCTTGGGCCTTCGGGATTCAGGCTTCGTATTTAGGCCTTGTGGCTTCAGGCTTGGGCCTTCGGGCTTTTGGCTTCAGGCTTTGGAATTTGGGCTACTAGCTTCAGGCATTCGCCTTCAGCCTTCGATCTTCAAGCTTTGAGCTATGGCCTTCATGTTTCGGTCTTCAAGCTAGTTCAAGCTTCATGCTTAGGCCATCAAAATTTGAGCTTCGGGCATGGGTTTTAGGCTTCATGCTTGGGCATTTGGGTTTGAGGCTTCTTGATTTGTTTTTTAAACTTCAGCCATTGGCATATGAGTTTGAAGTTTCGGGATGTTAGCTTCACCTTTGGGCTTAGTCTTTCGGAATTTGCGGTTCAGGCCTTTGGCCTTCGAACTTCGGGCTTTGGGATTCAAGCCTAAGCCTTTAGTCGTTGAGCTTCGATTTTTGGGTATCAGGATTTTCTATATTGATGTATTTCAATCGAAAATTGATATTTGACGATCTATTAGGGATATTTGCTTGCGTTTTAATGTAATACCTACAATTACACATCTTTTTATCAGCATATCGATCAATTTTACGAGAATAGGCTCTATTAGGGACTAATTAATGACATATCAATGAATTTGAGTTGAATAGTGATATTTTTGCAGCTATTCATTGCATTACATTGAATTCAAGTAGAGTACAAGCATTCAAAGTATGATTAATTGCAAAATAAGTTATTTTAACTGAATACACGTAATTTTGAGAGTATTCAATTTGTTTTTATTATATTTCAAGAGAATATAAGCAATTTGACTTTGATATTATCTATATGAAGGTATTTTAACATAATACTCAGATTATACGACTAATATTTACTATATTGATGTATTTTAATCGAAAATCGATGTTTAGCATCTATTAGGGACTTTTGATTGCATTTTAATTTAATACCTACAAATACATATATTTTTGTTAGTATATCAATCAATTTTAAGAGAATAGACACTTTTAGGGACTGATTTATGACATATCAATGAATTTGAGTTGAATAGTAATATTTTTGCAGCTATTCATTGCATTACGTTGAATTCAAGTGGTGTACAAGTATTCATAGTACGATTCATTGCATAATAAGTTCTTTTAACTGAATACAAATAATTGTATGAGTATTCAATTAGTTTTTATTATATTTGAAGAGAATATATGTAATTTGACTTTGATCTTATCTATATAAAGGTTTTTTAATATTATACTCTGATTACACACCAAATATTTGCTATATTAATGTATTTCAATAGAAAATTAATATTTGGCGATCTATTAGGCATATTTAATTGTATTTTAATGTAATACCTACAATTACATATCTTTTTATTAGTATATCAACTAATTTTAAGAGAATAGGCTCTTTTAGGGACTGATTTATGATACATCAATGAATTTGAGTTGAATAGTGATATTTTTTAAGCTATTCATTGCATTACATTGAATTCAGGTGGTATATAAGAATTCAGAGTACGATTCATTGCATAATACGTTATTTTAACTGAATACAAGCAATTGTGTGAGTATTCAATTAATTTTTATTGTATTTGAAGAGAATATTTGCAATATAACTTTGATCTTATCTATATGAAGGTTTTTTAGTATTATAATCTGATTACACACCTAATAGTTGCTATATTGATATATTTCAATAAAAAATTAATATTTGATGATCTATTAGGGATATTTAATTGCGTTTTAATATAATACTAATAATTACACATCTTTTTATCAGTATATTGATCAATTTTAAGAGAATAGGCTATTTTAGAGACTGATTTATGACATATCAATGACTTTGAGTTGAATAGTGATATTTTTGCAGCTATTCATTGCGCTACGTTGAATTCAAGTGGAATACACGCATTTGGAGTACGATTTATTACATAATAAGTTATGTTAACTGAATGCCAGCCATTATATGAGTATTCAATTAGTTTTTGCTATATTGCTGTATTTCAAATAAAATTTGATATTTGGCAAAAAATTAGGGACAATTAATTGCATTTTAATGTAAAGGCCAAAGGATAAAATACAAAGCATGAAGCCTAATGCCCAAATGCCTAAACCTAAAATTTGAAGCTAAAAGCGCAAAAGCCTATGCCTGATGCTCTAATCCCGTTAGCCTAGGCCGGAAGCTTGAACCCTCCATGTGCAAGCTTGAAGACCTTAGCCCAAAGCTTAAAGCACAAAGCTCGAAGCCCGAAGCCCAAAGCCCAAACCCCAAGCCCAAAAGGTCATACCAAAAGCTCAAAGGCACATGCCGAAAGGCGAAAGCCTAAACTCTTATCCCCAAATCTCGATGACCGAATGCCCAAGACTGCGACCTGAAGGCCCAAGACTGATGTCTGCATCCTAAAGCCCGAAGGCCGAAATTGCAACACCAAAGCTCGAAAGTCCATATCCAAAGACTAGAACATGAAGCCCAAAGTTCGGAAGCCAAGCTTAAAGCCCAAAGCTTAAAGCCCAAAGCTTGAAGCTTAAATCTCAAAGCCCGAAGGCCCAAGCTCAAAGTCTAAAACTCAAAGTTTAAACATTGAAGGCCCTTGCCCAAAGATCAATGCCCAATGCCAGAAGCCAGAAGCCAGAATCCAGAATCCAGAATCATATAGCCTGAAACACCGAGTGTGATGGCCAAAGGGCTAATCTCGAAGCCAAAAGGCCAATCTCGAAGCCAAAAGCCTAAAGCTTAAAGGACCGAAGCTTGAAGCCCCAAAGCCCAAGCCCGAAGACCCAAGCCTAATGACCGAAGGCTTAGCTAAGCTTGAACCCTGAAGCCCGAAATTTGATGGCCTAACCCTGAAACCTGAACCCCAAATACTGAAATACTGTGCCCGAAGCTCGAAGCTAAAATCGTGAAGTTTCAAACTCTAAAGCCGAAGGCTAAAGCCTAATGCCCAAATGCCCATGCCTAAAATTTGAAGCCCAATGAGCAAAAGCCCTTGCTGAAGCTTGAATCCCGATCGCCTAGGCTAGATGCTTGAACCCTCCATATGCAAGCTTGAAGACTGTTGCCTGAAGCTTGAAGCATGAAGCTTGAAGCGCGAAGCCAAAATCCCAAGCCCAAAAGGTCATTCCAAAGACCAAATGGTTATCCTGGAAGCTTAAAGCTTGAAGTTTTGCGCCCAAATCCTGATGACTGAAGGCCCATGCCTACAACCAGAAGGCCTAAAGCCCAAAGACTGAAATTGCAACAGCAAAGCTCGAAGGTCCATGCCCAAAGCCTAGAAGACGAAGCCCAAAGTTCATAAGCAAAGCTTAAAGCCCGAAGCCTCAAGCTTAAATCTAAAAGCCGGAAGGCCCAAGCTCGAAGTTCAAAACTCGAAGACTAAACACCGAAGCCCAAAATCCAAAGTCTAAAGCCTAATGGCAAATGACTGAAGATTGAATCCAAAATCTTATAGCCTGAAGCATAGAGTGCAAAGGCCAAAGGGACACTGTTGAAGCCTAAAGCCTAAAGCTTAATGGCCTGAAGCCGGAAGCCCGAAAGCCTAAGCCTAATGACTGAAGCCCAATGACTGAAGGCTTAAGCTTGAATCTTGAAGCCCAAAGTTTGAAGGCTCAACCCCTAAGCCTGAACCCCAAATACTGAAAGACTATGCCCGAAGCCCCATGCTCATATCCCTAAGCTTCAAACTCTAGGGCCAAAGGCCAAAGCAACATGATGCCTGCCAAAATGCCCAAGCCTAAAATTGCCCAAAATGCAAAAGCCCATGTTTGAAGTTTGAATGCTGATGGCCTAAGCTTGAAGCTTGAACCCTTTAAGTGCAAGCTTGAAGACAAAAGCCCGAGCACCATAGCCCGAAGCCTGAAGCTCGAAAGCCGAAGGCCGATGGCCGAAGCTAGATGACCAAATTCTTAAGCTCGAAGCCAAACATCTGATGGCCCAAGCCCTAGCCACAAGTCCTGAACTCAAAACCCGAAGGCCGAAGTTTAATGCCCAAGATTAGATGGCCAGAGCCCAACCAGAAAGCTAAAGCCCAAAAATCGAAGCCCAGAGCTCAAAGGCTAATGGCCAAAGCCAGAATCCTAAAGACCTAAGCTGATGCCTGATGACCTAATCCCAAAGGTCGAAGCTCGATTACCAGATGCCTAAGCCCGAAGCCCGAAGCCCAAAGCCTAAGGCCAAAGGGTCAGGCCCAAAACCAAACCCCCATGCTAGAAGCCTAAAGCTTGAAGTCCTAAACCCAAATCCCGATGACTAAAAGCCCAAGCCCGCAACTTGGAAGCCTAAAGCTTGAAGTCATGAGCTCAAATCTGATGACTAAAAGCCCAAGCTCGCAACTTGAAGGCCCAAGCTTGATGTCTGAATCCTAAAGCCCGAAAATCAAAATTGCAATAACAAAGCTCGAATGTCCATGCCCAAAGCCTAGAACCCGAAGCCCAAAGTTTGAAGGCCAAAGCCTAAATCCTGAAGCCTAATGCTTAAATCTCAAAGCAAGAATGACCAAGCTCGATGTCTGAAGCTCAAAGCCTAAAGGTCTAAGGCCCAGGCCCAAAGCTCAATGCTCAAAGATCAAAATGCCCAAAGCCCAATGCCAAATACCTGAAGCTCGAATCCAAAATCTTATACCCTGAAGCACAAAGTGTGAAGACCAAAGGGCAAATGTTTGGCCAATGTTGAAGCCTAAAGCCCCTAAAGCCTAAAGCCTAAAGCCAAAAGCTTAAATGCCCAAAGCCTAAAGCCCGAAAGCCCTAGTCCAAAGACCAAAGCCTAATGACCAAAGGCCTAAGCTTGAATCCTGAAGCCTAAAGTTCAAAGGCCCATCCCCAAAGCCTGAACCCCAAATACTGAGAGACTATGCCCGAAGCTCAAATCCCAAAGCTCAAATCCCAATGTTCAAATCCTGAAGATTCAAACTAAGGCCTAAAAGATAAAGCATGAAGCCTAATGCCCAAATGCCCAAGCCTAAAATTTGAAGCCCAAAGAGCAAAAGACCATGCCTGAAGTTTGAATTGTGATGGCCTAAGCCTGAAGCTTGAATCCTTTATGTGCAAGCTTGTAGACTGTAGCTCGACGCCTAAAGCTCGAAGGCAAAGGCCGATGGCCAAAGCTAGAAGCCCAAATTCGTAAGCCTGAAGCTAAAAGTTCAAAAGCCCATGCCCATTGCCACAAGTTTTGAACTGCAAGCCCAAAGCCTGAAGGCCCAAGCTTAATGTCCGAGATTAAAAGGCCAAAGGTTGAAGCTCGAAGCTCGAAGGCTGATGGCCAAAGCCAGAAGCCTAAAGACCTAAGGTTGAAGCCAAAAGCTCGAAGTCCTGAGCTCTAAGCTAGAAGGCCTAAACTTGAAGGCTAAAGTTCAAAGCTCGAATGTTTTCTGAAGCCTGAAGCTCAAAACCTGAAGCCCGAAGCCTAAAGTCTTGGGATTTGGGCTTGGGCCTTTGGGCTTTGAGTTTGGTCCTTCGGGCATTAAGTTTCTGGCTACGTTATTTAGCCGTGGACCTTTAGGGTTTGGGATTTGGGGTTGGGCTTTCAAGCTTTTAGCTTTAGGCTTCAAGCACATGCCTTCACGCTTTGGGCTTTGGATTTCAAGCTCAAGGCATTAGGCTTAGACTTTTGGGTATCGGGCATCGGGCTTTAGGCCATGAGCTTCATGCTTTGTGCATCAGGCTCCAGGAAGCAGGCTTCAGGCTTCAAGCTTAAGGCATGGGGCTTCGAGCTTCAGATTCGAGCTTCAGGTTTGGTTATTCAGACTTCAGGCTTCAAGCTACAGGCCATGAGTTTTAAGCATGGGCCTTCAAATGTTCAGGCTTCTGGCTTGGGCTTTCGCCCTTTAGATTTAGGGCTTTTGTTCTTGAGCATCGGACTTTGAGCTTGGGTCTTTCGAGTTCAATCTTTATACTAGGGCCTTCAGGCTTGGGGCATTGAGATTCGGGATTTAGGGTTTAGAGTCTGAAGCTCGAAATCTTAGCCCAAAGTCCTTTAACGGAAGCTTGAAGCCCGAAGGCCAAAGCACTGTGCTCAAAGTCGGAAGGAAAAAAGCCTTAAATCCTGAAGCACGATAACAAAATTTTGAATCTCTAACTTCGAAGCTTGATGCCTAAGGTCCTTTGGTCTAGGCCTGAAGCCCTAAGGCCCTAGTTTGAATCCTGAAGCTCGAAGGCCCAAGCCCGAATCCCTATATCTGAAGGCTCAAGCTCAAGCTCAAGCCCAGAGCTTGAAGGTCTAAGCCAAAGCCCGAGGGCCAAAAGTCAAAGCCCGAAGCCCAAAAGCCTTGTTGGCCCTTAGGCCTTTCCAAGAGGGGGGTGAATTGGGAATAAAAAAAATTCAGAATAAATTGCATAAATGAAAACAATAGCAGATAAAAGGCGAGCACAGTCAAATATTCAAAATAGATGAGAAGCAAGTTAAAGTTGCAGCAAAAAGGTTAAACAGAGTACGAAAAGGCAGATCGGTCGATTTTACCAAATAGACCGGATACCAAAAAGCAGATTAGTCGATTTCACCAAATAGACCGGATGAACAAGTGCAATGCAGAAAATAGAAACAGAAAAATCGATAGATTTGGGCAAATAGACTAAGACAGCAATATCAACACACAAAAAGAACTTAAAATAAAATCGTGAGAGATATGATTTAAATACTATATAAATTAATTTTATTAAAGTAATTTGAGCTTATTTTCAAGTTAAAATCAGATTTAATAATTTTATGTATCGGACAATTTTATTGCGAAAGAGAGGAGAGAAAAATACACAAGCAATTTATAGTGGTTCGGCTTCCTTCCTAGTCCACTCCCCACGCTCCTCAAGTGGGATTTCAATCCTCTAACAAACCGGCTTTTTAACGGGAACCAAAGTCGAACAAACCCGATTACAATTTTATCGGCTTTTTCTAGGAACCAAAGCCGACCAAACCTTACTTACTCACCGGCTTTTTCTAGGAACCAAAGCCGACCAAACCTTACAACGAATTTTTGCACGGGAGAAATTCTAACCCACCTACTTTCCCACTTAATGGGAAAAACTAAACACCTCCACAAAAGGAGAGAACAAGAGAATAAAGTGATGCTAGTCTAGCTAGCCAATATTACAACTTGAGAGCAAGAATAAAAATTGCACAAGGAGCTCTATACGCGTAGAGGTTTGCCAAAAGAGAAAACTCATGAAAACTGAAAATGAGTTACCAACAATTCGTCTAAAAGAAACCGAAAGAAGCTAGATCTTGAAGAGAGAAAAATGTTTTCAAGAAAACTTGGAATGCTTAAGTAAGAGTGTCTTCAAGTAGGAGCAAGAAAAAAATCAAGAAAGGCTCAAATAATCTTTTTCAAAGCACAAGCTTGCCGATTTCAGAAAATCCAAGTGCAGGAAACAGAAACAGTAAACCTGAAATTATTTGCTAGCAGAAAGAAAAAATGCAGCTTCAGGTTTTTGCTTGATTGCTAGCCAAAAACTTCTCCAAATGATCACTTCTGCAAGAGTGTATGCAGATTTTTTGCTATGGAAGAAGTTAGGAAAACACTTAGAGCTTGAGAGGAGAGCTTAGAACACTTAGGAAAAATTATGCAAGTGAATGTTGTGTTTTTTCCGTTGGGACAGCAGGAAAAAAAAAATGGTTCAGCTAAAGGAAGAATGCCCTTAATTCAAACTAAACAATAAGAGGTTGCCATGTGTCCATGTCCTACCCAAAAAACCAATGGGAGGAAGACAAGAGGAGGGCATTTTAGATTTTTTCGGGCTCAAGAACCATGAAATAAAGTTCCAGATTTTCTGAAAATATGTTCCAGAAAATGTGGCAGCAAAAACAATAATATTGGAGTGAGAAACATTATAAAAATACTAAAGTATGCTTACTTAGCATGAGGACAAATGAAAGGATGCCATGTAGGATTATTGTGCCCTTAAAATATGCTAAAAAGGACCATCATATCTCAGCACAAGTACAAAAATTCTGAGTAAAAAGATATGGATTTGAAAAACATCTACTTAATATTTCTCCTTTTGGAAAAAGACAAAATAGGAGAAAAAATAAGCGCTTTGTGGACTTTTCATGAAAAGAGAAAAATAACACAACACAAAGCTTTAAGAATATCAAATAATGCCTTTTACTACAGCCAAAAATAGTGTAATAGCGGTCAAATAAAATTCAGGGCAGACTGGGCGGTTCTGTCCAGGCCCAGCAGAACCAACTGATCGATTTTGTGAAATTGACCGGTTGCACAGTTTTGGCTTAAAAGTCAGAAGTTTGAAAGATTTTTAGGCCACTAAAAAGATGGAATAAAATAACATTCTAGGCCTAATAATGCAAGTAAAAAGAATAAGAAAATATCTTGGAAAAGACAAGTAAACATGTAGGAAAAACGAGTAAAATCTCTTGGCAAACTTAACGCGTTTACTTTAAGTCCTATGAAGTATAAGGAAAAATAAATGGTGAGTTCTGCTTCACTTTGACTTGAGAATATCCATCTTCTAACGGACGATTAGCCTGTAAAAGTATACTTAGAAGAGGATTAGTACTAAACCTAAAGTAATTGTGATCATCAAAATCAATGGGGTTCAATAAGCCTAAATCTCGAAGTTTGAATGCTGAAGCCCAAAGGTCGAAGCTCAAAGTCTGAAAACCCAAACATAAGCCTGAAAGCCAAAGGCTGAACACAAATCCCAAAAGCCCGTAACCCATGTCCAATGACCTAAGCACGAAATCCCAGGCCTGAGGCCTAAAGCCTAAAGCCACACAGCCCCAACCAGAAGGTGAAAATCTGAAGCCTGAAACCTAGAAGCTGAAGCTCAAAGCAGAATGCCTAAACCTGAAGTCCAAAGCCGAAGCCAAAGGCCTAAAGTCAAATGCACAAGCCTTAAGCTTGAAGCCCGAAGGCTAAAAACTCAATATCAGATTGTCGAAGACCCACGATCAAGCAAGGATGCTTAAAGGCCGAAGCACAAACTCAAAGCTTAAGGCCTGAATCCCGAAGCCCAATCCTATATCCCAAAGGCCCAAGCACAATTCTCAAACTTTGAAGCTTAAATCTTAAAACCCAAAACCCAAACCACAAGGCTTAAAGGCCCAAACCTCAAGCTCAAAATCGTAAGGCTAAAGCCTAAATATTGAAGCCCAAACCACTAAAAACCAAGCCTAAATGCTGAAGTCTGATGGCCTAGCCTGACGGCCAAAGCCTGATGGACAAATGCCAATACCCGAAGCCTGATGCACGAAGCCCAAAGCCCGAAAGCTCATGCTAAAAGCTTGAGGCTTGAAGTCTAAAGTGCGAAGGCCAAATGCCCAATGCCGCTTGAAGGTCTATGCCCAAAGACTGAAACCGAAAAACACAAGCTCGAAAATAGAAGGCCAAACCTTTAATCTCAAAGACTTAAGGCCTAACATTGAATCCCAAAGACCGAAGTTCGAAGGCCGAGGACCGAAACCTGAACCACAAATACCGAAAGACAAAGCCCGAAGGCCAAAGCTCAAATTCTAAAGCTTCATGCTCAAATCCTGAATCCTGAAAATACAAAGCATAAAGCATAAAGCCCAAACCAGAAGCCTAAAGACCTAAGCTTGAAGCCAAAAGCTTGAAGGCCTGAGCCAAAAGCCTAAGGCCTAAAGTCGAATGCACAAGCTCGAAGGTTAACGCCCGATAGCCAAAACCTCAACATCAGAATGTCGAAGACCCACGATCGAGCTAGGATGCTTAAAGGCCGAAGCACAAACCCAAAGCTTAAGGCCCGAATCCCGAAGCCCAATCCTAAATCTTGAAGGCCCAAGCTCAATTCTCAAATTTTGAAGCTTAAATCCTAAAGCCCAAAACCTGAACCACAAGGCTTAAAGGCCCAAACCTCAAGCCAAGAATCGGATGGCTAAAGCCTGAAAATTGAAGCCCAAACCACTAAAGACCAAGCCTAAATACTGAAGCCTGACGGCCTAGCCCAAAGGCCAAAGCCTAATGAACAAATGCCTAAGCCTGAAGCCTATTGCACGAAGCCCAAAGCCCAAAGGCTCATGCTGGAAGCTTGAAGCTTGAAGTCTAAAGACCAAAGCTCGATGGCCAAAGGCCCAAGCCCACAACCGGATGGCCCAAGCTTGATCCATGAATCCTAAGCTCAAAGCCAAATGCTCGAAGGTCCACTCCCAAAGCCCCAAGCCCAAAGCCCAAAGCCCAAATCCCAAAGCCTAAAGCCCGAATCCAGAATCTTATAGCTCGAAACACACGATGCGAATGCCAAAGTCCCAATGTCAAAGACTAAAGCCTAAAGCCTAAAACTTAAAGACCCAACAATCGAAGGCCTAAACTAAAATCCTAAAACCCGAAGTTTGAAGGCACAAACCCGAAGCCTAAACCCCACAAGCTAAAAGACTAAGCTCGAAGCCCGAAGCTCAAGTCCCGAAGCTAAAAACATAAAGGCCAAAGGCCCAAAGCCTGAAGCCCAAATGCCCAAGCCTAAAGCTTAAAGCCCAAATGCCCAAGCCTAAAGCTTAAAGCCCAAAACGCAAACGCCCATGCCTGAAGGTCAAAGCCCAAAGTGCAAACGCCCATGCCTGAAGCTCAAATACTGATTTGATGGTGCTGTTAGAAAGGATAGTGCAGCAATTAGAGCTCTGGTGCGTAATTCTGAAGGTCACCTTCTCGTTGCTGAGGGTCGAACATTAGCCACCCAAGTTGTTCTGACTGCCGAACTCCAGGCTGCTCTTCTGGCGGCAGAATTATCCAAGCCTTGGCTCGGCCGGATGCAAGGAATTTGGCTCGAAAGAGATTCCAAAGTCATTATTGATCAACTTCAAGCAGCGTTACAATGGCCGCAAAGCAGCAGCTCGAACGAGAATCATGCCATTCTCCATGTTTTGGTTGCTTTTCCCTTTTGCAAAATTTCTCATGTGTGTAGGCAAGCCAATGAGGCTGCCAATTTTGTTGCGTCCACTTCTTTTGTATCAAATGTTTATTGGGATCATACAATGTCTCTCCCACCAGACTTTTGTGCAATCCTCTTAAAGGATTGCTTTTTGTGTACTTGATACTTTGTTTTATTGCATAGGCTACGGCCGAATTTCAAGAAGCTCAAATACTGATGGCCTAAGCCTGAAGCTTGAACCCTCTATGTGCAAGTTTGAAAATTGATGCCCAAAGATCGTAGCTCGCAGCTTGAAGCTCTAAGGCTAAAGGCCTATGGCCAAAGCTAGAAGCCCAAATTCTAAAACCTGAAGCCAAAAGTCTGAATGCCCAAGCCACAGGCCTAAACTCGAAACTTGAAACCCAAAGACCAAAGGACGAAAGCTTGAAGGCCCAAGCCCAATGTCTAACATCAGAAGGCCTAGGCCCAAAGCCCCAAGCCCCAAGCCTGAAGCCTGAAGCCTGAAGCCTGAAGCCTGAAGCTCGAAGCTCAAAGCTCAAAGGCTGATGGCCAGAGCCAAAAGCTTAAAGACCCAAGCTCGAAGCCAAAAGCTCGAAAGCTAAAAATCGAAGCTCGAATGGTCATTCGCGAAGACCAAATCCCGAAGCCCGAAGCCTAAAAGCATAATGCCAAAAGGTTGAAGAACCAAGATCAAGTCTGAAAGCTTGAAGGTCGAAATATGAACCCAAATCTTAAGGCCTGAATCTCGATGCCCAATCCCAAAGCCCGAAAGCCCAAGAACAATTCCTGAACTCTGGGCTTCTGGTCTTGGGCCTTCTAGCTTTAGGCATAGGCCTTTGCGCTTTGGGCTTCAGGCTTAAGTATTCGGGCTTCAGACGTTGACCTTCGAGGTTTAGGGTTCAGGATTTAGGCTTCATGCATCGGGTATTAGGATTTGAGATTCGAACTTTGGGCTATGGGAATCAGGCTTTAGACATTGACATTCGAGGTTTAGGGTTCAGGCTTAAGGCTTCGTGCTTCGGTCTTGGGCCTTCTAAATTTGGGCTTGGGCCTCTAGACTTCAGATTTTGGGCTCGGGCCCTCATACTTTGAGATGGGGACTTTGGAATTCGGGCTTGGGCTTTCTGGCTTTAGGCTTCGGGCCTTTTGATCATCAAGCTTCGAGCTTCGATCTTCGACCATCGTGCTTATTCATCAAGCTTCGAGCTTCAATCTTTGATTGTTGAGCTTCATGATTTAGGCTTTAGGATTTGAGCTTGAGGTTTCGAGTTTAGGCCTTGTGGCTTTGGGCTTGGGCTTAGGGCCTTTAACTTCAGGCTTAAAAATTTATGCTTCTAGCTTCAGCCATCGGCCTTTGACCTTCGAGCTTCAAGTTTCTAGAAACAGTCTTTGGGCTTCAGTGTTCTAATTTGCACATAGAGGCTTCAAGCTTCAAGCTTTGGCCATCAGAATTCGTGCTTTTGGCATTGGCTTTTGCACTTCAAGATTTGGGTTTAGGGATTTGGGTCTAGGCATTTGGGCTTTTGGCTTCATACTTTGTATTTAGTCTTGGAACTTCGGCCTTTGAGGTTGAAGCATCAAGATTTGAGCCTCGAGCTCCGGGCTTAGTCCTTTAGTATTTGGGGTTTAGGCTTTGGGCTTGGGCCTTCGAACTTCAAGCTTAAGGATTCAAGCTTAGGCCATCGGTCGTTGGGCTACGGTAGTCGGGCTTGGGCTTTCGACCTGCAGGCATCGGGCCTTTAGGCTTTAGGCTTTAGGCTTTAGGCCTTCAAACTTGTGCCTACAGGCATGATCCTTCAGACTTTTGGCTTCAGGCTTAAGAATTTGGGCTTCTATCTTTAGCCATCATTCTTTGGCCTTCAAGTTTTAGGCTTCAAACTTCAGGCACAGGCTTTTAGGCGTGAAATTTCAGGCTTGGGCTTTTTGAGCATTCGGCTTCATGTTTTGTATTTTAGGTTTTCGTGATTGGCTTTAAACTTTGAAGCTTTGGGAATTGAGCTTCAGGCTCTAGGCATAGAGTTCTAGGCCTTGGGCCTAGACCTTCAGGTTTTGGTTTTGCAATTTCAGTGTTCGGGCTTTAGGTTTCAGGCATCAAAGCTTGGCTAAAGTTGGAAGTCCGAAGGCTTAAGCCTGAAGCCCAAAGCCTCAACCCAAAAGGTCCAAGCATGAATCCCGAAGGTAAAAGCCCTTTGCCTTAAGCTTAAATCCCAAAGCCTATAGGCCCTAGCCAGAAACTTGAAGCCCAATGCCTCATAACCAAAGTCTGGGGATTCAAGCCCGAGAGCCCAAGCAAAAAGTCTTGAGCTCTAAGCTTAAAACCCAATGGACCAAACTTGAAGACCAAAACTTGAGGCCTTAATGCCTAAGCTCGATACCCAAATTTCAAAACTCAAAATTCAGAGACCAAAGCCCAAAGCTAGAATCCCCAAGTGTGAACGCCCAAGCTAGTTCTGATGTATTTAGTGCACGAGCCTAATATTTTTAACCCTAAACCCTAATAGAAAGCCAAAATTTATGTATTTTTGGCCTTCAGTATTCGGGCTTTGGGCTTTGGTCTTCGGGCTTCAGTATTCTACTTGGGCTTTCTAATTTCGTGGTTCAAGCTGCAAGCTTGGGCCTTCGAGATCCGTACTTCAAGCTTCAATCTTTGGGTTTTGGATTTTGGTCGACAGCTTCAAGCTTCAGTATTATAGTTTGGGACTTTGAGCTTGAGCATGGGCCTCTGGTCTTTGTGTTTTGAGATTCGAGCATCAAACTTGGGCCTCAATCTTCAAGTTTCGAGCTTGGGCCATAGGCTTTTGGCTTGGTTTTGGATTATGGTCGATGGCTTCCAGCTTCAGTATTATAGTTTGGGACTTTGAGCTACGGTCTTCATGTTTTGAGCTTCGAGCATCGAACTTGGGCCTCGGTCTTCAAGTTTCGAGCTTGGGTCATAGGCTTTCAGCTTTCTTCTTTAGGCTTCGGCTTTTGGGCTTCACGCTTTAAAAGCGTGAGCCTTAAGGCTTGAAGCTTTGGCTTTCATGCTTTAGGTTTTAAGCTTTAGGCTAATGCCAATAGGCTTTGATCTTCAGGGTTAGGGATTCAGGCTTGGGAGCTTGGGCTTCAAGCCACAGGCTTCGGATATGAGACATTGGGCTTCAAGCTTCAGGCTTGGGCCTATAGGCTTCCAGCTTTCGCTTTCAGGCTTTAAGCTTAAGGCAACAGGCTTTTAGCTTCAGAATTCAAGCTTCAGACTTTCGGGTTGTGGCTTTGGGCATCAGGCTTAAGCCTTCGGGCTTCGGGCTTCCAACTTTTGCCTTTAGGCTTAGGCTTATGGGCTTTGGGCTTCATGCTTGGGGTTGGGACTTCGAGCTTCATGTTTTGGGCTTTAGGCTTAAAGCTATGAGTTTCCATCTTCAAGATTTAGGCTTCTAGCTTTGGTTTTCTGGCTTTGGGCATTAGGCTTTAGTTTAGCAACTTTGGGCTTCAATCTTCAAGGATAGGTATTCGAGTTTGGGCCCTCAGGGCCTGAGCTTTCGGGCTTCAGCTATTTGGCTTAAGGATTCGAGTTTAGTCCTTTGTGCCTCGAGCTTGAGCCATCAGGATTTGGACTTCGGGATACAAGGTTGGGCCTTCAGTCAGTGGGCTTTAGGCTTAGGCCTTCGCGATTTGGGCTTAGACTTTTGGGTTTCTTCTTGGGCCTTCGAGCTTTAGGCTGCAAGATGATTCTTTTCGAGCTTGGGCCTTTGAATACACATCAATTCTCGAGCTCCGCTATTATTTGTTACATTCAAAAGGGTCTGAGGTTGAATCAATTTATCTCTTATTTCAATCCAAGGAATAAGAAAAAAAAGAAATATTGTCTGTCTAGACATGTCTTTTAATTAATTCAATAATTTAATTAATTAAAAAGATGATGTTTATTCTGTAAAAGCGCTCTGTTTTAATTAATTAAAGAGTTACAGTTATTTTGAAATGGCATGTCTTTTGATAATTTAATTAATTAAATGATGACATTTATTTTGATATAAACAGAAAAAAAAAAATATTTTATTAAAATATATTTTAATATTGACTCTATTTTAATTTATAAGAATGGCATAAATATTTGTTATGGTTATGTTGAAGATGGTTTATATTTTATTAAACCAATTTTTAATAATTTACTTCTAACTAAAATGTTTAAAGTCGCTGAACCAACCCCTAAAAGAAGAAAGATTATTAAAAACGATGACACTTATTTATGGCATTTAACATTTGATCATATTAACAGATATAGGATAAAAAGACTAGTAAATCTGTCGTGAATTTGTATGGATATGAGAATCCGTATAGATTCTAATATACTTTTTAATTCTCGAGCTCCACTATTATCTGCTACATTCAAAAGTGACTAAGGTTGAATTATTTTATCTCTTATTTCAATCCAAGGGATAAGAAAGAAAAATATTATCTGTCCAGAGATAAAGCAATCCATCATCATTTTTCATTCTAAATATTCCTTTCCTTTTGTTTACTTATCCTGAAATAACAAATTGAGTTTGTATTGTTTATTAGGCCATGATTTTTGGGCTTGGGCTTTCAGAGCTTGGGCTTTCAGCTTCAAACATGGCACTTCAAGGTTCGTACCTTAGGCTTCAGATTTCGGGCTTTGGGCATCGGGTTTCAGACTTCAGGCTTTGGGCTTTTGGGCATCGGGCTTCGAGTGTCGAGCTATGGGCTTCGAGCTATGGGCTTCATGTTTTGGCCTTCAGGGTTCAGGCTTCAGGCTTAAGGCTTCGAGGATCAAGCTTCGTGCTTCGGTATTGGGACTTTGGGCATCGGGCAACAGGATTTGACCTTCAAGATTTGGGCTTCGGTCATTGGGAATCAAGCTATGGGATTCGAGCTTTGGGCTAGGGGCATCAGGCACTGGGCTTGGTCTTTTACCTTCAGTATTCAGGCTTTGGGCTTTGGTTTATGAGCTACAGTATTTTGGCTTGGGCTTTTTGGTTTCATGCTTCAAGATGCAAGTTTGGGCCTTTGTGATCCGTACTTCAAGCTTCAAGCTTCGATCATTGGGCTTTGGATTTTGGTCGACAGGATTCAAACTTCAAAAAAATAGTCTAGGGCTTTGGGCTACAGGCTTGGGCCTCAAGCATTGGGATTTAGGCTTGGGCTTCAGACTTTAGGCTTGAGCCATTAGGCTACAGGCTTTAGGGTTTAGGCTAGTGCTGATAGGCTTTGATCTTCGGGGTTAGGATTCAAGCTTGACTCTCGGGCTTCAAGCCTCAAGCTTCAGCTTAGAGGCATTAGGCTTTGAGCTTCAGACTAGAGGCATTGGGCTTTATGCTTTGGCTTATGAGCTTTAGATTTTAGGCTTCAGGATAGTGCCTTCGGGCTTCAATCTTCTTGGTGAAGGATTAGAGCTTGGGCCCTCAGACTTCAAGCTTTGGGCTTTAACTCTTGGCCCTTCAAGGTTTGGGCGTAGGCTTTTGGGATTCTAGCTTGGGACTTTGAGCGTTCGGGCTTCATGTTTGGGGGTCAATGGAATTCAAACTTCAGAAATACAATCTTGCAAGTCCTTCGGTCTACGTGTTTCGAGCATCGTGCATCAAACATGGGCCTCGGGCTTTGACCTTCGAGCTTGGGCCACAAGCATTGGGCTTTAGGCTTGGTCTTTCGAGCTTCAGGCTTTAGGCATGAGCCATTAAGCTACAGGTTTTAGGATTTAGGCTAGTGCTGATAGGCTTTGAAAGTCGGGGTTAGGGATTCAGGCTTGACTTTCGGGCTTTAAGCCTCAGGCTTTGACTTTGAGACATTAGGCTTCAAGCTTCAGGCTTTGGCGTATCGGCTTCACGGTTTAGAATTTAGGGCATCAGGCTAGGCCCTCGGGCTTCAAGCTTTGGGCTTTGACTCTTGGCCCTTCAAGGTTTAGGCTTTGGCTTTTTGGCTTCTAGCTTAGGACTTTGAGTGTTTGGGCTTCGTGTTTTGGGTATTGAGCTTGGGCCTTTGGGCTTCGATCCTAACACTTTGGGCATCGAGCTTTGACCTGTATGCTTCAAGCATTGGGCTTTGATCTTCCAGTATGGGCCTTCGAGCTTCGGGCTTAAGGCTTAGCCCATCGGGCTTTTTGCTTCAAGCTTGCATCTTTGGGCTTCAGGCTTTGGGCTTAGGATGTTGGGATTCAGTTATGGGCATCAAGCTTTGGGCTTCAGGTGTAGACCTTTGGGCTTCAACTGTAGACCTTTGGCCTTCTAAATTGGGCTATGGATTTTGGTCCTAGGCCTTCAGGTTTTGGGCTTTAGGCTTCATGCTTGGGCTTTCAAGGTTCGTATCTTGGGCTTGAGCCTTGGGCTTTATGGTTAGGGCTTCGAGCATCGAGCTTCGAGCTTTTGTCTTCGAGATTCTAGCTTCGAGATTCTGGCTTCGAGCTTTTGTCTTCGAGATTCTAGCTTCGAGATTCTGGCTTCGAGCTTTGGGCTATGCGCTTTGGGCTTCATGTTTTGGCCTTCGAGATGCAGGATTCATTCTTAAGGTTCTGGGGATCTAGCTTCGTGCTTTGGTCTTGGGCCTTCTGGCTTTGGGCATGGGCCTTTGCTCTTTGGGCTTCAGGATTAGGCATTCAGGCTTCAGACATTGACCTTCAAGGTTTAGGGTTCAGAATTCAGGCATCGTGCATCGGGTATCAAGATTTGAGTTTCAAACTTTGGTTTAAGGGAATCAGGCTTTAGACATTGACCTTCAAGGTTTAGGGTTCAGGCTTAAGGCTTCATGCTTCGATCTTGGGCCTTCCGAATTTGGGCTTGGGCCTCCAGACTTTAGACTTTAGGCTCAGGCCCTCATACTTCCAGATGGGGACTTTGGGATTCGGGCTTGGGCTTTCAGGCTTCAGGCTTTGGGACTTTTAATCATTTAGCTTCGAGCTTTGATATTCGACCATCGGGCTTTATTCATCAAGCATCGAGCTTTGTTCTTCGATCATCGAGCTTCATCATTTAGGCTTTAGGATTTGACATTGAGGTTTCGAGTTTAGGCCTTATGGCTTCGGGCTTGGGCTTCGGGCTTGTAGCTTCAGGTTTAAAAGTTTGGGCTTCTAGCTTCGGCCATCCGTCTTCGGCCTTTGAGCTTCAAGTTTTCGAAAACAGTCTTTGGGCTTTGGTGTTCTAGTTTGCTCATAGAGGGTTCTAGCTTCAAGCTTAGGCCATCAGGATTCATGCTTTAGGCATTGGCTTTTGTGCTTTGTGCTTCAAAATTTAGGTTTAAGCATTTGGGCTTTTGGCTTCATACTTTTTGTTTAGTCTTAGAACTTCGGCCTTTGAGGTTGAAGTATCAGGATTTGAGCCTCGAGCTCTGGGCTTAATCCTTTAGTATTTGGGGTTTAGGCTTTGGGCTTGGGCCTTCGAACTTCAAGCTTAAGGATTCAAGCTTAGGCCATCGGTCGTTGGGCTTCAGTCATCGGGCTTGGGCTTTTGACCTGTAGGATTCGGGCCTTTAGGCTTTAGGCTTTACGCCTTCAAACTTGTGGCTACAGGCATAATCCTTTGGTCTTTTGGCTTCGAGCTTAAGAATTTGGGCTTCTATCTTTAGCCATCGGCCCTCGGCCTTCAAGCTTTAGGCTTCGGGCTACGGTCTTTAGGGTTTGGTCTTCAAGCTTGCACATAAAGGTTTCAAGCTTCAGGCTTAGGCCATCAGGATTTGAACTTCAGGCACGGTTTTTAGGCTTCAAATTTCAGGCTTGTGCTTTTGAGTATTAGGCTTTATGCTTTGTATTTTAGGTTTTCATGTTTGGCCTTAGAGTTTGAAGCTTTGGGATTTAAGCTTCGGGCTCTGGGCATGGGATTGTAGGCCTTGGGCCTGGACCTTCAGGCTTTGGTTTTGCAATTTTGGTGTTCAGGCTTTAGGTTTTAGGCATTATAGCTTGGGCCTTTAGATTGCCGGTTTGGGCTTTCGGTCATCAGATTTGGGGTTAGAACTTCAAGATTTAGGCTTTCGGCATGGGTGTTTGAGCTTTGGGCCTTAGGCATGACCCTTTGGCCTCAGGCTTCGGGCTTCGGGCTTCGGTCTTAGGCATTCATCCATCGGGCTTTGGCCTTCGGGCCTAGGCCATCAGGCTTCAGTATTTAGGCTTGGTCTTTAGTGGTTTGGGCTTCGATTTTCGGGCTTTGGCCTTTCAATTTCGGTCTTGATGCTTCACCCTTTGGGCTTCATGCTTTGGGTTTTGGGCTTTAGGATTTGAGGTTTTGGCCTTCGGGCTTCGAGCTTGAGAGTTCAAGCTTCGAACTTGAGCCTTCAAGTTTAGGCCTTCTAGCTTAGAGCTCAGGCCTTTTAGGCTTCTGGCTTTGGCCATTAGCCTTTAAGCTTTAGGCTTCGGCCTTTGGGTTTCGGCTTTCAGGTTGGCCTTGGGCCATCAAATCTTGGGCATTATGCTTGGTTTTCAGACTTCACATTTAGGCCTGTGGCTTGGGCCTTCGGACTTTTGACTTTAGGCATAAGGCCAAGCTTCTAGCATCGACCATCGAGCTTTGGTTTCAATTTTGGTCTTTGGGCTTTAGGATTCAGGCATCAAGCTTGGTCTTTGGTCGTCGGGCTTTGGGCTTGAGACTTCAAGTTTCAGGCTTCCGGCATGGGCATTTAGGCTTTGGGCATGACACTTTGTGCTTGTGCTTTGGGATTCGGGCTTTAGGCTTCGGGCTTGGGCATTCGTCTGTCTGACTTTGGCCTTCATGCTTAGGCCATCAGGCTTCGACATTTAGGCTTGGTCGTTAGTGGTTTGGGGTTCGGTTTTTGGGCTTTGGCCTTTCAATCTCAGGCTTGAGACTTCAGCCTTTTGCCTTCATTGTTTAGACTTTGGCTTCAGCAACTCGTCCCGATGATCGATCTCGAAGGCCATTTGCTTCATCTCGGATTTTGCTTCCTTGGTAGCTGCGACTTCATCATTGAGCTTATTTCTCTCCTTTCTCAAAGCCTCATTCTCATCATCCAACTCATTTATTCTTTCCTGGAGGTCTTTGGCATGGGTAGAATGGGCTTGGCTTATGTCCGAAGTGGTGAGGTGGAACTCCCCCCTTGCAGCCTCAACCTTGCCTGCCCACTCTGAGTTACTGAGGACTAGGGAAGCCAACTTATCTTCCAACTTATATAACTTCCCTAGCTCCTCCCTGTGGCCAACCTGAGAGCGCTTTGTGGCTTGCAATAGAGCACTCTCTAGCTTTGCTATCTTCCTAAGTTGGCGGGCTTCCCTTTCCTCCTAATTTTTTAAATTTTTTACCACCTCCATGATTTGGGAGGTGTTCTTCAAGATCCTCTCTTCCTCTCTCCTTATTTCAAACAACCTCTCCCCCAGTATGCCTTCTATCCCTTCGATGCCGAGTGCGACCTTGGGGGTGACCTAGGAAACCCCCTCATTTTTCTTAGTCGCCTCCTCCATCTTGCTTTCTTCTCTATTCCTTCTCTTCTCTTCCTTCTTCTCATCATCTCGAGCACTCGCTGGAAGAAGACAAGGAAAGGAAGGTCTCCCTCCATTAGAAGGAAAGGGGACTGGCTTACCAAGAGGAGCAGGATCGCAAATCACTAGAGGCATCTTCATCAACTCCTTTCAGGTGAAGCCCCTACCTTGGGGAAGAGCTGCTCAACGTCTTCATCTTTGAGCAGAATCTTCCCTGGCTAAAGTTTTTTCCCCTCGAGCATTTGTTGCACTACGCTCAGCTCCTTCCGCCCTTTAGTCCTCAGAGACTCCTTGACCAGAGAGTCAGAGATATTCACCACCTCTATTGTCACCTCCTCATTTGTGGGCCCTTGTGAAGACTCCAGGGTTCGCCTAGAACCCTAGCAACCTTGGCTGACGGTGTGTCCCCCGGCAAAACTACCCGCAACAGTCTTTTTAGCAGCTAGTTTCGGTGACCCTTCAAAAGGCTCCAGGACCCTTTTCTTTTCGGGAGGAGGGGCATCAATCAAAGAGCTGCTAGCCCTCTTCTTCTTCAGTGGAAGACCCATCAGAATCGACCACTTGTTGCTCTCCTCCATCTTTCTAACGATCCACTTCTATTCTTGCAGGATTCCCAAAAGTTGGTGGAGGAGAATGCGAATCGGCAAGGCGCCGCTCTAGCTTTATCCTAACAGGCCTTGGGCAACGCATCCACCACCGCGATGGTTCACATTCTAGGACCCACATTAATGTTTGTGCCCTGACAATGCGGGGGGCTGATTGTAACACGTGGTTCTAGCACTGCATCTCAGTCGTACACGTGGCGCTGTGAGCACTAACCCCTTATTATTATTATTATTATTATTATTATTATTATTATTATTATTATTATTATTCTTGTAGGTCTTAAATCTCGGCCACGAGGGTTAGACCAAATATCGTCCCCGATGATGCAAGACCATCTCTCAGCAACATCGATGATGATATTTTTCAACTGCACTTGTTGCTGTCAGCGTGTCACTACCGCACCATTTTCAATGCAGCATGCTTCTTTCAGTCACAAAAACTAAGGGTTTGCATGCTTCAGTCATCACAGACCCCTAAAAGAAATGCCAAAATCAAGAAGCTAAGATCTCCTTCCACTACTCCTGGCTTCTCCAGTGGTCGACAGCGGTGGGACCACTAGTGTGGACTCAGCAATTGAATATTTCATCCTCTTTTGAAAAACTCGGATTGAGCTCCATTATCTCCTGCCTATAGGTTTGCTTGAACAGGCTTCAAGGAAGGGGGGTGACTTTTTTTCTTGGAATCGCAGGATCTCTTTTCTATCACCCTTGTACTAAAGAGCTTAAGATAAGGAAGCTCTCTCTCCCATTTTAGTTTATTGTACTGGTCTTTTTGACCATCCTCTTTTTTTTTCTAGTGGAATCATCTCTCGCTGATCACTCGGTGGACATAGGAAACTTCCTTCTTAAACCACCTTAAATCTCTGTGTGCTGTTCCGGATGCATATTACTTTCATTTAAGCTCTAATCATCGAGTTTAGCTCTCTGTGTGCCGCTGTCTCTCGGGACTCTCTCTTTCTCTCTCTTTTTCTTAGGACCCCCTACTTCCCACTTCAACATCAAATATATATATATACTTTTTCAAAAAAAATATATATGTATGTATGTATAATTATTGTCTCCTTTGTGTTGGCATGATATTGCATGCTTTTACACAAAATGAGACTTTTTGTTTTTTTTCAACAGTTCAATCCGCACCTATTATTTTTCCTCTGTATGTTCTTCAGCTCTCAAGTTTTTTTTTCTTGCAGCGAACACACTCTCTCCTCTCTAGCACTCATTTGATTTTCATTCTCCTAAAGCCATACTTGCAAAGCTTTTGAAGGAGATCTTAAGGAAAGAGATTGTGGTGCTTTTCAAGTGAAAGGAAGCTCATTTTCTTATTGGTTCTTTCTTTTCCAGCTTCTAAAATTCTCTGTTTTGATGTTTTCTAGCTGCATCCTACTGTGAGCATTGAGTTTTCTTGTTTTTACTTGGTGCAATTCACTCAAAACTCTTGGTTTTAATTAGCTTTTGGTTATAGTTGCAAGTAAATATAGTAATATACATTTCTAACTTATTAAATACATTTTTATTCACTGTTTTCCAATACGTGCCATTTTCAGATCTATTCGAGTGTTTTCTTGGCAACTTTGTATATGCATAGAGCTCCTCTGTGATGACCCTAGCCGTTACATAAAAATTTATCTAAGTTGGGGAGAAGGAAAAATTAAATAAATAGCGAAAAAAAAATAAATAGATCAAAAGCTACTATAAAAGTTCATATTACTAATTTACTTCATCTTAGAGTAGAATTAAATATTCAACTAAAGCAAATAAAGCAGAACTACTATAGTCTCAACCGAACACATAAGCAAATAGTCACTCTCTAAGAAAATAAAGCAATAAACTAATTCTTCTCTTGACTGGCATTCACCCCATTCCCGTGATCAAGTGCTCCAATACCTGCCACGTTAGTGACAAATTCTGTTAGAATAAACTCGTAGGTTATACACTAAAAAAGTCTTTAAATAAAAATATTAAATAATAATAATAATAATAATGATAATAATAATAATAATAGCATGTTGACACGATATAATAATAATATCATATAATTAAATATGTATAAAATATATTTCAATTAAGCATGCACGTAGGATAAAGAGATGACATAGCACAGTGTGAACACTAAATATTAAACAAACATAATATAATTTGCATAGCAAGTACAACATCAACATATAAACAGAAACGATAAAAAAATATAAGTAACGAGCAGATTTCTTTTTATTAATTCACTTTTATCTTTTGGGCCCGTGATTTCTCATACTACGCCTCAGTTGCCTTTTACATCTTTGGGGATCGTCACCCCTCATGAATAGCCCTCCATAGGCATATTCAATGGACGTCGTCGCGCCAAATATCATATGACGACCTCTAGTGGACACTTATTCACAACAGACACATATTTGTTTTGGGGATCGTCACCCCCCATGACAATCGAAAACTGCCAATGGACGTCATCGCGCAAAATATCATATCATATGCTCGAGCTAAGGCAGGTGCATAATTTCACAGAAATTATATTTAAATTTAATCCATTATCGCAATAAAATTTTTGTATTATAATTTATTAAATTAGCAACTCCATACACTTGCTCAAGAATGTAGTAAGAGAAACTTTTATTAGGGGGAGTTTCTGAGTCATAGTAAAAATGGGTTATTGAAAATTAACTTGTCGTTTGTGTTTGTACAAGGGAAGAAAATAAATTTATTGTGAGAGAAATTTGGAAAATGGTAGGATGCAAGTAATTCATTAGAAGTTAACAAAAAAAAATTGGAAGATGGATTTACATAGTCAACCTCAAATTGGTGGATAAGGGTCTGATGATACTGATGATGCTGATAATATATATAGCTTGGCTAGGCATTAAGTGCACTTGTAAAAGATGAAGGTGAACTATACCAGTTTGTGCATTTATTTATCCATGCAAGCCCATACACTTGCCCCTCTAGTGGGTGTCATATTCGAGAAATAATTATCCAAAATTATGACTAAATCTCAAATCCCATTCAAGGTTTGAAATATGTATGTAAATGACAATTATTAGTCTTCAATTGAAATTAATTGAAAATTTTACTATCTACTCAATATGATCACGTGAAGAATTTTATCTGAAGCTAGAAGCCCAAATTCTGAAACCTAAAGCCAAAAGTCTGAATGCCCAAGCCACAGGCCTAAACTCAAAACTTGAAACTCAAAGACCAAAGGTCGAAAGCTTGAAGGCCCAAGCCCAACGTCTGACATCAGAAGGCCCAGGCCCCAAGCCCCAAGCCCCAAGCATGAAGCCTAAAGCCTGAAGCTCGAAGCTCAAAGCTCAAAGGCTGATGGCCAAAGTCAAAAGCTTAAAGACCCAAGCTTGAAGCCAAAAGCTCGAAAGCTAAAAATCGAAGCTCGAATGGTCATTCGCAAAGACCAAAGCCCAAAGCTCGAAGCCTAAAAGCACAATGCCAAAAGGTCGAAGAACCAAGATCAAGCCTGAAAGCTTGAAGGTCGAAATATGAACCCAAATGTTAAGGCCTGAATCTTGATGCCCAATCCCAAAGCCCGAAAGCCCAAGCACAATTCTCGAACTCTGGGCTTCTGGTCTTGGGCCTTCTGTCTTTGGGCATAGGCCTTTGCGCTTTGGGCTTCAGGCTTAAGTATTCGGGCTTCAGACATTGACCTTTGAGGTTTAGGGTTCAGGATTCAGGCTTCATGCATCAGGTATTACGATTTAAGATTCGAACTTTGGGCTAGGGGAATCAGGCTTTAGACATTGACCTTCGAGGTTTAGGGTTCAGGCTTAAGGCTTTGTGCTTCGATCTAAGGCCTTCTGAATTTGGGCTTGGGCCTTCAGACTTCAGATTTTGGGCTTGGGCCCTCATACTTCGAGATGGGGACCTTGGGATTTGGGCTTGGGCTTTCAGGCTTCAGGCTTCGGGCCTTTTGATCATCAAGCTTCCAGCTTTGATTTTCGACCATCTGGCTTATTCATCAAGCTTCGAGCTTCAATCTTCAATT
>JAEMOT010003067.1:146321-180185 GCA_019297695.1 Apostasia ramifera | reverse complement strand
AATATTACAAAAAAGCTCCAGCATGAAGAAGAATTGTCTAAATATCTTTTACAATATTATGAAAAATTTTACCCAGAACAATATAGTGATTTATATTTTATATTGGAGGCTATATATAAATTCAAAAATATAAATTCCTCTCATATGGAGAAAGTAAAAAAGGAGAGAGTGCTTAAATAAGGTAATGACGCTATTACCTAAGGATCTTCTTCAAAACAGGATCATTGATAATATATATAAAGACAATGCTCTACTATATTTATTAAAGAAACAATTAATCAGTCTGTCAGATGAAAGGCAGAGAATATTTGTGGCATTCGAAACAAATATGAAGAGACCGATAAAACTCAGAATAATAAGGAGAATTATTATAGGCACACATCATTATGAAGAATGGAAAGAACTTCCGCAAATAATTAAAAGTGTTATATCTACTGCAAAATTCTTTGAAAAAATTCTAGAATTTAAAATTATATCAACCTTTGTTGAACCCCATGAATATTTAGTATATCCAACCTTCCAGATATGAAAAATGACTAGACAGAGAACCAGAGGAAAGCTTCTAACAAAAATATTTTTTAGCTATTCTTAGGACTATGAGCAAAAGAGAAATCTTTTTAAACTATTATCAGTTTAAATCATATTTATTAAAAATTTTAAGAAAAATTATATTTATTATAAATTAAATTTTTATTTTTATTTATAAATATTAGATCAGAACTAATGATCATAATTTGAATTAATTAAATGAATAAATATATTTATACATAAATTTAGTTAAAAAAATTAAAAAATAATTCAAAATACTGTTCTTGTTGATTTTTTTTTGATCAAATTAAAAATTTTAATTTTGGCCCCTTCTCTCCCTAGCCTGCTCCTCTGTCCTCTCTTTCTCCCTCTCCAACAAATGAGGCAGTGACAATAATGTGGTTGCGACGCAACGACAGCAGCAAGACGACGGCAGAGGCAATAGTGGCGAGGCAGCCGCAAGGCGATATTGATGAATAAAAAGGAACGACATGGTTTAGAAAATTTAAAAAAATAATAAGAGTAAATATTAAAATCAGCTAATTATAACTGCAGAGAAATCTTATTTATAATAGTAAATAAATTATTAAAATTTATGAGGAAATTTTTAAAAATTATGAAGTAATTAAAATTTAGCTATAAAAATCTACAAAAATTAACCAAAAAAATATGCATCATGTAACCTGAAGGATGGTCCATTGCCTTTATGAAAGAGACCTCAAAACATCAGCAGTAACACTCATCCTCTCCCCCCACACACAGTGAACAGTAGAAACACATCCATCATACAACTTGAAACACAGCCGTCACACTCTCACATGCAGGGCTCATCAGCTTTACGATGAACTCGCATGCAAGTGACTTTAACGAAGAATGAGAAGCACAATCATTTCTATGGCCGTGCTAATTAATACGCTTGGATACGCAGCTTTTCCACTAATATTACTCCACTCAGCGCAGTCATGGCCTTCAGAGTTATATTTCAATTTCATACATTTCCTTTTGGCCTCGGATAAATTTGAAAGAACAGACAACATAATTGTAAGAAGAAGAGCGACGACTACCTTCTTGCATGCCATCTCTCTCTTCCCAACTAAAAGCTTCTTCCTTCCCTCACATATGCAGCTAAGCGAGACTCCTACTTCTACATGGACTGAAGGAAAGACTCCGCACTCTTTGGCACGCCACATTGGATGCATGTGGGACCCATGAAAATGCCAAACGATGCTATCAATGCCCAATAAATTCTCCATTTTAAAGATTGTTGATCAAATATTTAAGATCACGATAGCAAAAAAGATAAAATATGCTAATACGATACCTTCCAACTGAAAAATTTAATCCAATAGATACAAGCTTTACATCTCACATATATTAATAGGTCAACAAAAATAATTTTTTAATTATTTGATCAGAAATTTTCAAAAGTAATTTCCACAAGCAGTTTATTTGTGTTACACTATCTACATAATCTTAATAAATTCGATCGTTATGATGATGATAACGGACAATAATAAAACTTTTGGCGTCAGCATAAATTGCATTTCGAAAACACATAAATGTGTGATAATTTCCAAAAGTTTTTGATAATGTCTAGAACTGCTAAACAGAACAAATAATCATATAATAAAATACAATAAAAGAAAAATATTTAATCATCCCTCTCGCCATCAAAAAAATACAATCATTTTAGGATAAGAAAAATAATTCCCTCCCCTCCCTGACCACGTCAAGCGTTCGGGGGAGAGGGCCAATTGGCGCGCCATGCACACCGTCGGTCCCACGTGGGCTAAAATGGTGCATATACCTATCATTAGATAAGCATGACCCATATCGAGTAGATATAAACTCAAATTCTTTTAAGTATAAATATTTACATATTACATATAAATTTAAATTTACTAATATTAATTAAATATGTTTCAAAAATAATTATATATATATATAATAGTGCATATACCTATCATTAAATAAGCATGACTCATATCGAGTAAATATAAACCCAAATTTTTTAAGTATAAGCATTTACATATTACATATAAAATTAAATTTACTAATTTTAATTAAATATGTTTCAAAAATATTGTAACAATAGTAAAAATACTGTAGCTCTACTGAAAATATACTCTAAAAAAATTCTATAAATAAGTGACCCTCATCTCGTGAAAGGGGATACATCAGAAATTCCTCTATATTTCTTTCTTTCTGAAATAAAATCTTTCTTGGAGTTATTTTGTTTTGATCTGTAAGTTATTTATATCTTAATTTCCTACTTATGTTGACTATTATGTTTACTTAAACCTTCCTTATCTTAGATTTTCATTGAAAAAAAGTCGAAAAACATTGAGTTCATGCCTTAAGAAATTATTATAAATATTTTACTAAAACCCATACAATCTTTCGTTATCTTACCAATTAACTCCTAAAGAGCTAAAAGAAGCCACGAAAAAGGAGAAATTTAAAGGCAGTTCTGTTAAAGGTTGTAAAAGAATATTGATCTTAAATACCATGCAAATGTTTAAAAAATAACCTTCTATATGGATGCTTATGTTTGTTCTTTAATTTTTAACTGTATTGTTTCATAATTTATTTGCAAGGGATAATATTTTTGTAATATATCTTATCCTATTAATATATCAAATGTACTTCTTTCATCACTATAAATAGTTTCAAATTCTAAAGCATGTAATTCATTATGGGTATCTATAGTCATTAAACTATTTATGTTTGCTTTATATATAAGTTCATGAATTTGTTTATCAAAAGTATAATATCTTTTCTTTTCTGCTTTTGATATATTGTTTTCTATTAATTTTGATTTTATATGGGATAAGGATGCTCCTGTGTCTATTAGGGCTTTAAGTGCTATAGTTTTATCATTAAAATTAACTAAGACTTGTATTATACTTAAGTCTAATTTTATATTATTAGTTCGTAAACTAGTGCTAGAGCTAGGCAGATCTATATCATCTTGAGTTAAGTCTTTTATTTGTAGTCTTTTATTTGTTATATTCATAGAGTCTGTTATTTGTAATGGTCTAATATATCCTATAGACAATCTTCCTTCATTTATTTGAAGTTGTTTTATTGGAGGTTTTTTTATTATGTAACTTTTTCTAATTTCTTCTAAATTAATATTCCATTCTATAGGAAGTTATTTGTCTTTATTTGTTAATTGTCTATGATATATGATTTCAGAATATTGATTATTTAGATCATCTAATCTAATGTCTAAAGGTATTGGTTTAATTTCTATATTATTGGTTTTTGAAAATTATCCTAATAATCGTCAAGTAAAGGTTAAAGATTTGCTTTCTTTTAACATAAGAATATTTTCTAATTTATAGAATATCATTAGACTTTGATCTATATTTTTATTTGCTAAGCTTATAGAGAAATTAGGAAAAAGTTTAAAATTTATTATTTGATATAAAAAATTAGATTGTATTATTCCAAATAGATTTTTAGAGTTCATTTCTTCAAAAATCTAAGACTATTCATGATCTATGACTAAAAATTTCGGATTAAATGAAAAAATTGAAACGCTGAGTAATATTAAAGATGTAATAAAAATTAAAAATAAATATATAAAAAAAATAAGTGAAACCAACTGCACAAAAAATTTCAAAATATTAATAAAAATGATGGGTGAAATTTATGAAATATTAAATATTCAAGACAATAATCTAAATGAATTAAAAAATGACACAAAATATATATTCAATGAGATGAAAAAAACCTAAAAAATTTAAACATAAAAGAGACGATAAAGAAGATAATAAAAAAAAATATTTTCAATAGATGAATGTCCCTATAATCAAAAAATCAAATGACCCTGGAAAAATAAAATATATAAATATTATAAATGAAATAAATGTTATTAAAAATATAGAAAATTTTGAAGAACTATATGATCTTTTCTTAATTAATAAATAAATTATAGAAGAAAAAATTTAAAAAATATATAAAAAAAATCTACATCTGAAAAATTAATTATCATACAAAAAATATATCAAAATAAAAAATAAATTTTTAAAGTATACGATTACAAATTAGAATATGAAGTATATTCTGAGACAGATAATAGTAAAGAAGAAAGCGATAATACTAACCCTAAAATAAAAAATAAAATATATATGAAAGTAGGATAATCTAGCACTAATAGAAAAAGATATAATAACAGAACTGAAGAGCATTACGAAAAAAAATATGTTAATAAAAATTTTTAACCCACCGAAAAAGATTCGTATAAAATATATAAAAATAATAATGATTACTTTAAAGTAAAATTTTTCGAAACAGATCCATATATATTTAATATAACTAAAATTCCTATTCTAGAAAGAAAATATTACATCTCGTAATGGATACAATTAGTAAGAAAGTTAAAAAATATATATTCTTATATGACTACCAACAATTACTAAAAATGATAACCTCTAAATTCGAAGGATTAGCTTCTATAGTATTAAAATCTTTGAGAGAAATTAAATATAATTAAATAAAAACAAAAAGAGAGAAATTAAATATCATACGAAATTAGTTAATAAGATACTTAAAACTATAATTCCTAAATCTGAAGATAAATTAATACTTTATACAGATGCTAGTAATTTTTATTGGGAAGAAGTGTCAGTAACAGATACAAAGGAGATTGTTGGATATACTTTAAAAAAATTCATAAAGCCAAAAATAAATTATTTCATGTATGAAAAGGAATTCATAACTATTCTATTTCTCGATTTGTGCTTGTCATCCTTGCGCAGGGGCCATACTAATCTTCTCTGTATCGTTCCAATTTTATCGGATGTCTCCGAAGAGACAATTCATAACCATTCTAAAATCTATTAAATACTTTAAATTTTGACTGTTATCTTCTAAGTTTCATATCATAATTGATAACAAAAGATTATTTTATTATATAAAATATAAAAAACATAATAATAGTAGGGGAATAAGATGATTATTACAACTAGACGAATATTATTATAATTTTTTTTTAATCCTGGATTCACGAATATCCTAGCTAATTTTTTTCTAGAGAAAATATATAGAATGTCTTTCTCATATAAATTACAGAAAGAATGTCTAATCCATGGAAGGGAAAGATACCAGTTCACAATATACCTCCACCAAAAACATATAAAAAAGACAACTTTCAAGGAAGAAAAAATAAATATTGACTTCCTTAATAAATACAATCAGAATATAATATCAGCCTTGGTGGCGACATCAAGCAACTATAAGTCAATATTGCTATGTCATCAAACACATATAATATGATAAATGACCTGTAAAAATAATAAGAGGATTGCAGCACAACTCCTCCCTAATATATGTTATTCGAGAGATAGTAGCATACATTTATAATATAAAAATTTCTCTTCATAATATTACAAAAAAGCTCCAGCATGAAGAAGAATTTTCTAAATATCTTTTACAGCATTGTGAAGAATTTTACCTAAAACAATATAGTAATTTATATTCTATATTGAAGGCTATATATAAATTCAAAAATATAAACTCTTCTCATATGGAGAAAGCAAAAAGGAGGGAGTGCTTAAATAAGGTAATGACATTATTACCTAAGGATCTTCTTCAAAACAGGATCCTTGATAATATATATAAAGACAATGCTCTATTATATTTATTAAAGAAACAATTAATCGGTCTGTCAGATGGAAGGCAGAGGATGTTTGTGGCATTCGAAACAAATATGAAGAACCGATAAAACTCGGAATAGTAAGGAGAATTATTATAGGCACACATCATTATGAAGAATGGAAAGAACTTCCGCAAATAATTAAGATTGTTATATCTACTACAAAATTCTTTAAAAGAATTCTGGAATTTAAAATTATATCAACCTTTGTTGAACCCCTTAAATATTTAGTATATCCAACCTTCTAGATATGAAAAATGACTAGACAGAGAACTAGAGGAAAGCTTCTAACAAAATTTTTTTTTGGCTATTCTTGGGACTATGAGCAAAAAAAGAATTTTTCTGAACTATTATCAGTTTATCAAGAGCGCTAAAATTACAAATATATTTACAATGACCGTATCATGGTATATAATGAAGATAATTTAACAGAAATAGACATTGAGAATAACGAATTAGAGTTTTGTTGAGGGCCACAAACGAAAGAGTTGTTAAAAGATATTCAAATAGGGTTTTCAACATCTCCAGATAATATTTCACTACAATCGGATTAATTTTCAAAGCGGTGAAAGATAAAAGTAAAACATCCAAGGCTTTTAGTGAAAAGCAGAGCATCTAAGGCTATAACAGTAAAGGGCAAAACATCTAAGGCTATAACAGTAAAGGGCGAAGCATCCAATGCATAATAATAAAAACTATAACAGCACAGGCGAACTGTAACAGTACTCCAGCAATAGTAAAAATACTGTGACTGTACTGACAATATGCTATGAAAAAATACTAGAAATGGGTGACCCCGACTTGTAAAAAAATAACTTAGCTCTGATAGCAATATCTGACTTATAGTTGCTTGATGTCCCCACCAGGGCCGATATATATCTTTGATGTTATTACCTTATTTAAACACTCCCTCTTCTTTGGCGCTCTTGATAAACTGATAATAGTTCAGAAAGATTTCTTTTTTGCTCATAGTCTCAAAAATAGCTAAAAAATTCTTTTGTTGAAAGCTTTTTTCTGTCTGTTCATTCTTCGTATCTGGAAGGCTGGATATACTAAATATTCATAGAATTCAACAAAAGTTGATATAATTTCAAATTTCAGAATTCTTTCAAAGATATGAGTCATATATATAATTTGGGTTTATATATGATTCATAGCTAATATATTTCAATTCAATCTAAACTTCATTTATTTTTCAAGTAAACATGACATAAATCTAATAGGTATGACTCACATCTAATATATTTCAACTCAATCTAACATGTATTACCGCATATGTTGTATGAGTTAACATCTAATATGTATATGCATATACTTACTAAATTTGGACTCATACCTGCCCATGCTGGACCTGCAATGCGTGTGGAGCATCGCTATTGTGAAGAAGGAAAGCATTCTTGATGATTTGGGGGAGGATCCTGTACGAAAAAGAGCCGGTTCCCAGTGAATTTTTTGGGAGAGCAAGTGCGGATTTCTTGTAAGAGCAGCAAGTAAATCAAATCAAAAAAACACAAAGGATTAATGTGGTTTGGAAGCGAATTCTTTTAGGGAGTGGCAACTTATGATCTAATTTGTGAACCTGATTGAAACCCACCCCCAAAATTCAGAGTTTAGGTCTTACTTTTTGACTCATTTATTGAATGAGTTGGGTTCGAATTGCACAAAATCAAGTCAGGCTCGCTGCATCAGTGTAAAATATTTTATTCTATAAATGGATCAAGTTAGTGAATTGATGCGACATGTTTTGATAATCTAGCTTGATAATATAAAGCTTATATTTTGCTGAAAATGCTACGTTAATCTCAAGCATATATTCAATATCAGATTACAATAATAAATTCACAATAGTTTTGAAGTCAATTACTAGTATTACTCACCTCCGATGAACCCCTTTTTACTTGATGGAACTTTAGCTCTCTGACACAACCCGTGGGCAAAAAAGACAAAAGACCATCTTCCAATCATATAAAATTTTGTGTTCTCTATTTGATTTCCTCAATACTTCTAGCACATATGACAAAGCTCTTACTCCACATCTTGACTGATCATAACCACTATCTCAACTTGATGGTATTTCTCCATCAATATCTAGTGCCCTCATGTAAGATCGAACTGCCGACCTTAAGTTATAAGACTAATGATGAGAAAGATGCACAAATAGACCGCTCCTCAACCCGCCGACCAAGAGGAGGTTTTCACTTCCCAAGCACTTCCATTCTTTCTATCCATGACCAGTAGATCGACAACATCCATGAATGGTCAATGCTCTCGCTCAAGCAATAACTACGTTCAATCAGTCTTGGATTGTTGCCGTGAACCAATAAGGGACATCAGTGAGGCCCTTTGGCAGGGCCAACTTGTGGATTCAGAATAGGTCCAAGTCGTGCCTCTCGGGGCTTCCCCAATAGCCCAACCTATGATGTTTCTCAAAGCATTGGAATCACCACAACCTCATCCAGCACACTATATCGCTTCCTGGCCGTATCCTTGGCTGCTCAGCTCAATGTATCTAAGCAGTCTATTAGCCAGCATTTGCTAGAGTCAGTATGACAACTCCCTAAGTTGTTGGTCACACTGGCTTCACTTCGAGAACCTTCTTCCACTAATCGAGGAGGAAGATGTGTCCATTGATTGTTTCCCAAGAATAAGGACATCGATTCCCCCCTTTGTGAGATCAACAATGCGCCTCATCCCGTCAACTTCCAAACTCTAAAGCTAGATTTTTATCGTGAGAAGACCGATGCATAGGAGCATATTCAATCCTTCGAGATGTCAGTCCCATACCTCCGCCTTGATGACACCACTAAGTGTATTCTCTTTGCTTCTACATTCAAGGCCCAACATTTATGTAGCATATCCAACTTCCCCAAGAATATATCCAATGTTAATAAGAAGTTGTGGCACTAAATATAACCTCTCTGGCCAAGTTTTTTAGGTTAAATGGTATTCATTCACCCATGCATTGAGCCCAATTTGGGCCCAAGGTATTTCTTCCCAAACCACAACTACATAAGTTCAATGCCTTTTAATAGCATAACAAAAATGATTTCCAAAAAATGATTGTGAAGTCAACCAGAGTATAGGTTGGCTAACTCCTATTTACAATGATAATAATGATGGATCACCTTGGCGAGTCTCAACCACATGATTCGAACTGTTTGATTGCAACAATAAGTACTACAAAAAGAAACATAGGCAGATCCAACCAGCAGTTAATTTCAAAGTTAATTATGACAACACAATATCTGATAATAGGGTTACCTGTTGATTTTCCCCCCTTTATATTTTGGTCTTACAGAAGCATTTCATAACAGAGAATGCTCAACACCAGAAGAGGAAGGATGACCGGAAGGAGCTATCCTTTCAAAAGACTCAGTGTTGCCTCCATTTTCTGGAAAAGCAAAATGTAAGAAAACTACAGAACGAAAAACACATAATCACACCAAAAGATAAGGGAGATTTACAATGCCACAGTAATTTCATCTACTTGGCTCCTACCCATCCAACATTTTCTGCCTTACTATATGGGCGCAGCTAACATACCAAAAGGTGTTAATAGAAAGTCCATTTAAGACTGAGAATAGGATCTCAATATCTGCTGGCTTAGTGATAACATTCTCTCCTGCCTTTCTTCCAGAATGTTGATTGAGTTGGCGGGAGTGGAAACAAGATAATAAAGAGGATAAGCTTGATCTGCCATAGATTTTATCTTTCTTTCATGGATGACTTCTCAAAATATATATGGTTTTATCCTTTAAAATCTACATTTGATGTTCTATCTAACTTTTCTTTTTTCTTTTTCAAAATATGGATGAATGACATTTACATTCCAAGATCCTTTACTTTCAAAGTGATGGTGGCGGAGAATTTCTAGGCTTACGCTTTCATTTAAAGAAATGTGGTATTATCCATTGTATATCTTAACCCTATACTCCTGAACAGAATGGTGCTATTAAGAGACAACATCGCCAAATAGTTGAGTTTGGTTTATCTATGCTCTCACATGCCGCATTACCGCTATTATTTTGGGAGTATTAATTGTCTCCCCTCAACCTCCATTAACCAAGCCAGTCCACTAACCATACTATTCCAAAAGCCACCTGATTACACATTTCTAAAAGTATTTGGATGTCTATGTTTTCCCTATCTCAGGCTCTACATTACACAAAAATTGGCCTATAGATCTTCCAAATGTGTATTCCTTTGCTATCTCTCAAATTATCATGAATATAAATGTCCAAATCTTGCCTCTGGTCAAATTTATATCACCAGGCATGTATATTTTGATGAATCAATTTTTCCTTATAACAAAATTTCCATTCTAAGATCACCACCTTCCACAATTCACAATTCCCCTTGGGTAGTTGTACATTCCTCTAAAATATCCACTACAACTCATCAATTATCTGGTGCTACTAAAACCAATTCACTGCCACACCCAC
Organism: Apostasia ramifera; assembly: GCA_019297695.1. Taxonomy (NCBI): domain Eukaryota; kingdom Viridiplantae; phylum Streptophyta; class Magnoliopsida; order Asparagales; family Orchidaceae; genus Apostasia; species Apostasia ramifera. The sequence goes on along the minus strand of JAEMOT010003067.1, from coordinate 169,553 downwards.
AACAACAAACAACAATACCAACACAACCTCTACCAGAACCCCATATTCTGTCAACTGACATCATTTCTAAAACCACCAACTAGGCTCATCCTCATCAAATGCAACTTCGATCCATGGATGGTATTCACAAACCTAATCCACGCAATGCCTTAATTAATAATATCAATCCTTCTGATACTGAACCAACATCTCATACACAAGCCCTAAAAAGCTCGGTTTGGCGAAGTGCAACGCAAGATGAGTTCAACAGCCTTCTACACAATAATACTTGGTCTTTGTTTCCTCCACCACCCAAAAGAAGTATTATTAGGTGTAAGTGGGTATTTAAGATCAAACGGAATGTTGATGGTTCTATCAATTAATATAAAGCTCGACTAGTGGCCAAAAGCTTTCATCAGGAATATTGTATTGATTTCACAGATACTTTCAGCCCTGTTGTTAAACCAACAACTATACGTATTATTCTTTTTTTGGCTGAGTAATGCCTGGATCTTATGACAATTAGACATTCAGAATGCTTTCCTTCATGGCTCTCTCAATGAGGAAATTTATATGATACAACCACTAGGCTTTGTTGATACTAGTAATTCGACCCATGTTTGTCGGCTTCGTAAGTCCCTCTATGAATTAAAACAGGCACCAAGATCTTGGTTTTAAGAATTATCAAATCATCTCAATACACTTAATTTTAAATGTTCCAAAAATGATTCATCCTTATTTATCTACTATAAGAAGCGTATTCTCACTTAACTCCTTATCTATGTGGATGATATTGTGACCACAAGAAACACACCTGCACATGTGACTTTTATAATTTAGTTACTAGCATCTACCTTCGCCATAATAGATCTCGACAAGCTTGGTTTCTTCCTTGGATTGGAACTCCAACCAACTGCAACAGGTATCATTTTATCCTAGCAAAAATATGTTATAGATTTGTTAACAAGACTACAATTTCATGAAGCCAAGCCTGTCCATACTCTTCTTCCTGCGTTTGCCACATTATCAGCTACAAATGGTTCTCCTTTATCCAATCCCCATGACCATCATCGAATAGTTAGTGCTCTAAAATATCTCACTATTAATCAATCAAATATTGTCTTTGCGGTAAACTATGTGTGTCAATTTATGCATGCTCCCACGATTGAGCATCTGAATGGCATTCTCCGCCATATCAAAGGCACTTACTCCCATGGCCTTCTTATTCAACACTCATCCCTTTATCAGTTATTTGCTTTTTCTGATTTTGATTAAGCAGGTTGTCCAAATGATCACCGCTCAACTAGTTATTTTGCTATCTTCCTTGACAATAATCTCATCTCTTAATCATCAAAGAAACAATGCATTGTCGCTCGCTTTTCTACCAAAGCTGAGTATTGAGCACTTGCCAATACTTTTGAAGTAATTTGGGTTTGCTCACTACTTCAAGAACTACATATACCTTCATAATAGCATACTATTTTGTGGTGTGATAACATTGGAGCAACATACTTAGCTGCAAACCCAATCTTTCATGCAAGAAACAAACACATAAAAATAGATTTTCATTTTGTTCATGGTCATGTTGCCTGCAAAAAGTTGTGTATTAAATTCATCTCCACAAATCAGCTAGCTGACATTCTCACCAAAGCAATACCTAATTCTCGGTTTGAAACTCTACAATCCAAACTTAATGTCCTTACCAAGGACATCAGTTTTTGGGGATGTATCAATAAATAGTCATTGTATTAGTAAATATGCTTATATTTAATTATTGCAATTAGTTAAGAGTTTGTAATTAATCCTTGTAATTAGTTCAGGAGAGATTCGTTCTCTCGCAACTTCCATTGTACTAATTCACTTCTATTTAAGGAGGCACTATGAAATGAAATATTATGCATGTGTATTTTTTTCTCCCATGGAATTTGCCTGCTCTCAACTTCTCATTAAAGACCTGGATGTCATTATAATATAATCCCAACTATCTATGTATAATTTTTAAATAACCCTAGGTTTATATGTATTCTATTTGGTGGTGTGTAACAATTCATTCCCCGTCACATGGTATAAGAGCATACGACTTTTACTAAGGATGCAACAATACCCAAAGAACTGAAAATTGACTCAACCGAATCGAACTGATGAATTTGGGTCGAGCCTAAAGTGATTCAGGTCAATTCTGGTTCTTAAAATATAGAGATCCAATTTTATGATTCGATTCTTAAGTCTTAGAACCGAAATGACTTGATTAATATGGATGGTAAAATATAAAATCCCAGAGTAATTTCCACCAATCAGCCTAATTTAATTTCTTTACAATTTGATTTTAATATCTTTCCATTATCATTTCATGTTTTCATTTTTTATATGAATTGTCCCCCACCCTATGTCTTTAAGTTATTTTTATTGCTACAATTGTACAAATGATGTAAAGGCTTATTTTTTTAAATTTGTGATTAAATTTTAGTTGTACATGTGTTCTATTACACTAATCTGGATTCCTTTCTTTTTCACAATCTTTAACTCTCATACATATTCCTTCTCATAAAAAAAATTTCTAAATTGAAAAATTATTATTATGATATTAATTAAGAGTTTTATATCTCTCAAAATTAAAGTTTACATGTTAGACCTGAACCCAATTCAGACCCTACATTTTGGGTCTAAGTCGGGTCCATGGGTGCATAGGTCAGATCTAGTTTCATGTATAGTGGAATTGACTTGGCTCAAATTGGGTACATGGCAGGTACAGAACTAAACTGAACCGACCCATGAACACCCTTAGTTTTTACTTGCCTATTTTTCCTGAGCTTGGTCAAGCTTCTTCTATTTTACTCACTTCTCTAATGGCTCTCGCGCTACTCCTTCCACGCCATCTCCTCTCTTGCAGACTTGGCAACTCCCACTGCCTCCTTCCACAAGCTTCTCTAGCATCTTCTTCATGAGCCGCATCCTCCCCACCTCAGTCAAAGTCATCCATGTCCTCCTCAGAACGTTAGTTCTTGAAGTAGCTCCAACCTTGAATGATCTTGCATGCACCTTACATGCATGCCATCCTCTTGTTCAACATCTCTCTAACCAGCTTGCTCCTCCTTTTACGCTAGCCTTCTCCAGTTTCATGCTCTACCCTCTCACAACATGCCCATCCATTGAGCTCTCTGTTGTCCAGCGAGCTCTTCTCCACTCACAGCGTGCCACTTATTCCATCCCCAATCAAGCTCCGATTGGACCACCTCCACACAACACTGAACACCATCCCTACCTTGTGATTCTCCAACCCATAAAGGTATTCTTGATTGAATGTCTTTAGCTTCTTATATTATATTCAGCATCACCATGCCACATCTCTCAGGATTGATGATTATTACTATTGAAAAGTTGAACATGAAGAACTATGCTTTATGGGTTACAGCAATGAAAGTTTAATTCATGGGTCCTAGAGCACTTGGTCAAGAAGACTTTGAATATAGAGCACCATGGGATGCCCAACTCTTAGCCTTATTATAGCAGAATATTGATCCAAGTCTGATGAATATATTCAGAAGTTTTCATTCTTGTTATGAGACCTAGAAATAGGTTTTTGATTGGGGACCTATTCCACCAGCATCAACCGATTCCATGAATTTGCAACTGATTTTAGAGATCTTCTCAAGATAACTCCTAATGTACGTCTTATGCAGGACAGCACTGACAAACGTCTCACCATCATGCTCCTCAACACTATTCATATAGAACCGATCAAGATCTATATCTTATGAAGCACCTCCAAACCTCTCTATAAGATGCTTACACAAGGATGTTGTGTGCTTTCATAGTTTTCATACCTATTGTTGATTTAATCTTAATCGGTCCACCAATAATACATAGACTGCACCCATGGGGTGAAGGAAAGCAATTCTGTTGGACATAGTGGAGCTAGTCATCCCAAATATACATTATCTAAAAAATTGGGACATGTAAGAGAGACATGTTATTCCATACACGGGTATCCTTTTAGACATCCATTACATAGTGAAAATGTAATGCAATTTGGATAGTCACAGGAAGGAATTCTTGGCTCGCAGCATCCTAGTACTAAATGTACCATTTTTATCCCTATTGAGGAGAACTTCAGATTACTTCAATTACAAACTTCCCAAGTAGATTCTTCTCAGTCTGTAACCTCATTAGCTTAAGGGGAATATCTACAGCCCGCATCTCTCACACTACAGATTCTAGTCCTTGGAACCTCAAAGAGCATATGTTTGGTAGAATCTCATCTTTTACTCACCTTAGAAAGCTTTCATGCCCAATCAATGTCACAGTTGCTGATGGATCTATATCATTAATTAAAAGCATTGTAGTATTGCTCTTACCCCTTTAGTGTCATAATCCTCCGTATTTTATTCACTTGAATTTCAATCGAGTTTATTATCTATTAGTAATAATAAACTCACAGTAGCCTTAAATTGAATCATAACCTTTACATCTGATTCTATTTGTATACAAGATTCGCATACTGGAAAGGTGATTGGCACAGAGCATGAATCTCAAGGACTATACAAGTCGACTGTGATTCGACCATGAGAGCGTGATTTGTCCATCTTCAACTCTCATGGTTGAAACTACTCTATTATAAATTCACAGTCGTCTTGAGCACCCTGATCTAAAGTGCCCACAAGAGATGGTTCAAAGTCTTTTTAATCTCAATAATCTAAAGTATCAGTTGTGTCAACTGAGAAACAACTGTAGGTCTAGCTTCCTTAATTGGGTCAATAAACATACTTCGATACGTTTGCTTTTAGCTTATTCCAATGTTTGGGGACGCTTAATTTCTAAAATAGATTTTAGATATTTTGTAACATTCATCGATGACTATTCAAGAATAAAATTGTTTATAATGAAAGATCATTCTGACTTTTTTTTTATGTTCACTTCATTTTATTCCAAAATAAACAAACAATTTTGTGTTCCCATCCAAATCTTACACAGTGATAATGCGAAAAGTATTTTTGAATGTTTTTTAGTCATTTATATCAAGCCATGAGATTTTTATTGATCTTTTTGTTAGCATAGACCTCAACAAAATGTTGCAGGTGAATAGAAGAAATTAATTGAAACTGCACTACTAGTTCATCTGGGAATTCCCTTAGTGTATTGTGAGTATGCAATTACTATAGAGTGCTATCACGTTAATCACATACCATCCTCTATCTTCAATGATCATATCCTATTTTCTATTCTCTTTTCCAAAAATATAATTTATAGTCTCCCTCCTCATATATTTAGTTGCATATATTCTGTCCATCTTGTCACCAATAAATTTTCATCTCAATTAGTAAAGAGTGCCTTCCTGGGATACTCTCGTCTCCAAAAATGATACTAGTGTTATTCACTTAAGTTGCATCAGGCATTTTGACATTCTTTGAGTACACACCTTTCTTCACCAGTCCACCTACTACATTGAAGACCATCTTAGAGGCATTTCCATTTCTTATGCCTTTATCGATTTCTTCATTTCTTTATCTTCACTTGCAAAACCAATTGCACTAGTGGCTAAACAACTACTAGTATACAGTCAACAACCTCAACTTTACTATCACAAAAAAAACAACCTCAACTTGAAGCAATTGCAACAACCCTCAAGTTCCACCTCTAATTTCGATCTCCAAAATCTTCCTATAGCATTCAGGAAGGATACTCATCGATGCACTACTTCATCAACATCCTCTCTATCTTATTATACTTCTTATATTGCCCTATTTCCATACTGCTTTGCTTTTGTTTCTTCTCTACCCCTTGTATTTGTTCCCAGGACTATTAGAGGCATTTCTTTATTCAAGGTAGCGACAAGCTATGATAGATGAAATACAAGCATTATACTTAAATGACACTTAGAAGTTGGTTTGTCTCCCTCTTGAGAAATCAACAATCAGATGTAAATGAGTGAATACTGTAAACACTTCTCCTAATGGCTTAGTGGATTATCCAAAGTTTATAATTGTGGCAAAAGGATATACTTAAATTTATGGTATTGAATATATGGATACTTTCTCTCCAGTAGTCAATGTAGCTTCAGTGTGCCTATTCTTTACTTTGTCTAGATAGTACTTACATCAGCTAATTATTAAGAATGCATCTCTTTATAGAAACTTGGATGAGGAGGTTTATATGAAGCAATCACTCTAGTTTATTGCTCAGGGGAAGTTTGGGCTAACCTACAAGCTGAAGAAGTCACTATATGTTCTAAAGAGATCTCCTCTATTGTTCTTATTATGTGGAGACTGAGAGGGAGTTTTTGTCCAAAGGAGTGAGGCTACTATGAGTTTATAGAGAGCATTCTAAGTGATCCATGATCGAAGAGGAGTTCTAGTGGTGAAATCCATCAAGAAATTCATTGTAGACAGCCAAACATTCAAAATGAGTTTATCTCTTTTGATGTAATTCTGTAGACAAAAAAAAAGCAAAATTAGCTCTTTGCTAGCCACTAGAGATCTACAGTCCTAGGTGATGAAACTAAACCACTCTTAATACTCAATTAACTGCTTGGCTTGTGGCAACCATGACATGTTAACGTTCTGCAAGAAGTAGTTTATTTCAATTCCTTATCTAATTATACCAGATATTAATCAAAGTGGTTTCCCTAAAGTTTGATATACTAGAAAAGTTATTGTCGAAAATCGTTGTCATTCTTCGACAAGCGTGATCTTCAACAAAGCCAACTTCGAGATTTCTCCATCCCCGATGTTACCATCAAAATACTATGCTTTTGCATTTGGGTTTGTTCTTGATGTGTAGATCTATCCCCTTAAAATAATGAGGAGTTTTTTTTTATTGCAATCACTTCTAAAAGACCCGAAGTCGAGAAGGTTGTTGTTCAACCCTGAAGGCTATTGTCGAAGAATTCAGGCTAGTCGACTTACCACACCAAAAAATAATGATAAGGACCATTGACTTCAGCTATTGTTCTTTTCTAATGATGTCTTACTCAAATATACTATTGTTCTTCAAAAGACAAAATTTATAAAAAAAATGAATAAACATGTGCAAGATGCATTATGAGGCATGTTGCTTCAACAACTAATAGTTCAAAAATAATGAAGATGTAAAATCGACTACAAGATCATAAACCTCAAAAAAGGGAAAGCACACAATCTTAAAGGACTAGAATGATTAGAACACCCCACACAATCAAAATAAATTATTCCAAATAACATTTGCAAGAATCTTTAGATATAATCAGGTAGACAGGTAATGTGTAGTCAAAATACCCATCTAATTCCTATTTTTTTTCTACATACTTCAATTAACAAGTTACACAGATACCTTGAAGATTGACCTTCCTATGTACATTAACCTATATCCACCTTATACCATTCCAAAGTTCTTCTTGATCATCCCTCTAAACGTTGTAATTATACTTATCCATTGTTGCTCTAACTCAACAATGTAAGCAGGGAAGAAAATAACCTGAGTAGCCAAATGGAAGTTTGTTGGGTATTTCTAGCAATTTTCTAGTCAGATGAAACTTAGTCATGAAATCACCCACCTATATTGAACCCCGCTCTACTTGCTTAAACCATCTCCTATATTCAATCCTACAAAGTTCTCAACATCTAAAAGACACTAAAGCATCCTTGAAGGGATCTAGTAATTTAACTAAAGCAGAATATATAGCGCAAGAGCAAGCTATCTTTCAAAAGTGTCCATATCCTGCAATGCATAAGGATCATAGCAGAGAAGTTCAATATGGCTCAAAGAATATTGACAAGATGGAAACCTTAAACCATCCCAAGGTAAAAACCTAATGCTTTGGAATCCAACCCAACCACCCAGCATAATCCCCAGGAGTAAGCATTTCGTACGAACGATTCAGGAAGAAGGCGCACCAGATACAGGGCATAGCATCTGAGGAAGACGGCTTTCCTTCCTATCTGCCTAGTTAGCACGTTGGCGGCCCTCCGATATTCCCGGCAATAAAAATAGGTCTTGGCGAGCAGGTAAGCATCGCCGTCAACATCCGCACAATCTTCTAGGGGGATCGGCGTAGCGAGGTAAGAGATTCTCCCGAGCGGAGTGGAGGCAAAGTCTACACCGCCGCCAGAACGGAGGCGGCGGCGGAGAGCGGATCCATCGGTTGGGCGACGGTATTGGCCGGAGAGCGTGCGGAAAGAGAGGCGCGAGACGAAAGAGACAAGAGAGAGGGAGAGGAAGTGGTGGCGAAGGATGATTCCGGCTCCAAGCTGACTAATAGTTCCCCAGCCCTGCGAAGTAGGGAGATCCAGATGAGAGGAAGTGAAAGAACACGGAGGGGCATGTGCAAGTGAAGCGCATCATTTAGCCGCAGAAAAGAGAGGGCGGTAGATCGGAGGGTACCCGTCTTGCCACCCCGTCCAGCCGGCGAACGATAGCAACGTCGCGTCGCCGGGGTGTTGCGTCTCCCTCTTTCAGCGAGCAGCTGTTGATCGGCGTACTTCCGCTGTCCTCGCCGCCGATCGGTTTTGGTTGTCGAACGAGGAGGGCGGAAAGGGAGGAAGTTGAAGAGGGTTTCTAGAGTGAGGTGACTCAACTCCTACCCCTACAAAGCTGAGTTGCCACAGTAGGCATTGTCAGACAGCCACGCAAGTGAGGGAGTTACTATAAATAAATTTAGAGGTAATTATATATATGTAATACAATTTAATTTTATTTATATTTATTTAATCATTTTTAGTTAATTATGTTATGTACATTCAAAATATTACAAAAAATCTTACATACACACATTTAAATTAAAACTTAATCAAAATTTATTTAAAAAAAAATTATGTTAGTAAATCATTAAAATTATATTTTTATTCTTAGTGGTACATATTTTTTTCTTCCTCAATACCACACTAAAGCGCTGATTTGTTCTAAAATCAATTCACATCGCGGATGTCTTCTTCCTTTGCCGCCACCTAAATATTAAAGTTTTTGGATTTTCACTCAAAATATATTTAAATATTCTTAAAATAATATGGTGAACGGCTCAGATTTTTTGTAATCTAACTATAGTTAGGTTATTGAAAAATTATGATTACTCATTATAATAGCAATAAGTTAAAATATGTGTATGTAAGATTTTATAATATTTTGAGTGTGCATAGCGTAATTAACTAAGAATGAATGGGTAAGACATAAATAAAACTAAATTGTGTGACATGTAGGTAATTATCCCATAATTTTAAGTTATCGAATGACCAAATAGACTATTTAATTAGCCGATCAAATGATCTAGTAGTTGATTGAACTATTCTTTTGCCCTCACAAAATAATCTGTTTTGCTACTAAATTAAGTATATATTTATTTAAAAATAATAATTATAGCTTAAAATTAGATATGTATTCATATAAAATAGCAAATATCACATATAACTATATTTTTTAAATTAATATCTATCTAATTTCAAGTTATATTTATTTTATTAAAAAAATAAATACTTATTTATCTAGTGGCCAAATATATATTCTGATCAGAATAAATAGATTATTTAGTTGGCCAACTAGACGATTCAATCGACCAATTAGATAGTTTGATTGCTCAACTAGACAGTCTGTTTGCCTGCTCAGCAGTAACTTAAGATTGTTTGTGGCATATGGGTGAAGCAGGGACAGTGGACGAACCCCCTGTTGGCATCAAAAATAATTATTTCAAAGTAGAACAATTTACATCTTGGACACCAAATTAAAATTTTAAAAATTACATTTTCATGTCTAATTCTAAAATTTATTTTTTTCAACTTTGTTAAAATATTTTTTATTATTTTACTTAATACATCCTGAATTTACTTTAGTGAGATAAAAACCCTTAAAATATTCAATTTTACAAAGTTAACATGACGTGTGAACAAATGTGATTGAAATGCATAATACCATAAAAATTGTGTGCAATAAATATAATTTTTAAAATATTTAAGTGAAAGATATAATTTCAGTAATATTCTACGTGCTCTATGTAAATTCCCCACTTATAAAACTCTTTTTTTATTAGATATAAAAACCAACTAAAAAACTGAATTCAAGTTATTTAAAAGGGTAAATATCAAAAAAAAATTATTTTTATTTATTAAATGAATTATTGTTACTATTTTATTAAAGATTTAATAGAATAATTTTTTTAATTACTTTTTAACCTTATTTATATCCCTCTCTCATTTTTTTGGCAAAATAGGTTGGCAATTGAATTCAGACTCGACCTCAATTTAAACCTAATTTAATTATTAAATATATTAAAATCAATATTTGAATCCGACCTATTTAATAAATAAGTCAAGTCAATTTGCTAACCCAACTTGTACAAAAAATAAATATTTATAAATGAGTAATGCTCGTTTATTTACTGCAAATTGAATTATTTAATAAATGGATCAAAATATATGACATATATACCTAAATTTTTTTAGTAAAGATTCGGTTTATGGATCAGGTCGTATATTTTGCCACCCTTACCTGCAACTAATGTTGTAAGAACTTGATCAAATGAAATTCGATTCATAATTAAACCTATCAGATCAATCTTTAAACTAGTTGAATTAGTAAATTTGTATTTTTAAAAATTTAAAAAAATAATAATATTTATCAAAAATACTAATAAATGTTTAAAATAATAAACTTATTTATCTTGTTGCTTTGTTAATATTTGGGCGAATTGGAAGGAGGAAAAAAAGAAATGACCAAAAATATGGACATTTATGTAATTTGAGTGGTTAAAAATATCATATTTTCATGGCATGATAATAAAAAGGGACATTTACATACATAACACTTCATATTACTATATTTATATATCAAATATTTTTTTTTTTAAATTACACGTCACACACTTTTTTTACACCCCACATATTTTTTTTAAAGCTGCAGTGTAAGTTTTTGAAAATGAATATGATACACATAATTATAGTAATATGAAGTGTTATGTATGTAATTATCCGTAATAATAAATTTGTTAAAAAAATGTTAACTAAAGATTTCCATTTGAAAATATTTTTAAAACTCAAGGACCTTGATGACTATATCATTCCTAATTTCAGATATCTCGATGATATTTTACTCTATTTAAAATTATAAAAATGAAAACTATCTGTAATATAAGTGGTATTCTTCTAACTCAATGAGAAAAAAAGTCGGAAACTTATCTAAATACTAGAGAGTTAGACGCAAACTATAGCATTGCAAAATTTTTAGTGAAACGAAGAAAATTATAAAGTTCTAATTAATAAATAAAAAAATAATCTGCAGTATGATTTCTATTGAAGTAGTTTTACTTTTTCAAAGTCGCTAAGAATCCAAATTCGATTCTATTAATTTGAAGTCGAATGCACTCTCAAATAGTAAAGATTGTAGTTCTGGCAATTCGAAGTAATTACATTAAAAATTACAATTTGGGAACAGTATTTTAATTGCATTTTGATTTGAGTTTTTCTATACATATCCATACACTAATATATACATTAAATTAAAGGGATAATTACCTACATGTCACACCATTTAGTTTTATTTATGCTTTACCCATCCATTTTTAGTTAATTATGCCATGCACATTCAAAACATTATAAAAAACTTATATACACACACTTAAGTTAAAATTTAATCAAAATTTATTTGAAAAAAAAATTCTGTTAGTAAATCATTAAAATCATATTTTTTTACCGTTAATGGTATATATTTTTCTCTTCCTCAATACCACACTAAAGCGCTGATTTGTCCTAAAATTAATTCACGTCGCGGATGTCTCCTTTCTTTGCCACCACCTAAATATTAAGGTTTTAGGATTTTCACTCAAAGTATATTTAAATATTTTTAAAATAATATGATAAACGGCTCAGATTTTTTGTAATCTAACTATAATTAGGTTATTAAAAAATTATGATTACTCATTATAATAGAAATAAGTTAAAATATGTGTATGTAAGATTTTATAATATTTTGAGTGTGCATAGCGTAATTAACTAAGAATTGATGGGTAAGACATAAATAAAATTAAGTAGTGTGGCATGTAGGTAATTATCCCTAAATTAAAATAAGTAATCACATAAACATATATTTTTAAAAATTTTATGGGAAATGCGAGTGGCTGCGTTTAGTCGATTTGGTTAACAGAATTGAAAAAAAATATCATATTCAATTTTAAAATTTAAAAAATCAACTAAATAAAATACGATCAATCCAATTTGGTTCATTTAAAATCATAATTTTTTATTTAATTAATTATCTTAAAATACTTAAAAATCTTAAAATATAATACATTATCACAAGATTTTACAATCACAAAAATTAAAAATGTGACCAAAAAAAATATAATAAATATCATAACTTTTAAAAAAAATTAATAAATAGCTTTATAATTTCAAGTATATTATCACATAATGATATGCAATATTTCAGTTAATTTGGTTGGTTCGATTTACAAATATAAGAAACTGAATCTAAACCATTTAATTAAAAAAAATGCAACCATCAAACCATTAACCAAATCGACTAAATCTAATCGATTCACTTAAGTTTTTCGATTTGAACTATTTAATGCACATTCCTGAAAAATATAAAATAAAATTAATAATTTATATTGTAGCTTATGTGATTCAAGCTATTATCGATCTTCTGGTCAAACTCGCGAACTTAAGCTTCGGCAAAAATAGTATTGTTTGGCAGCTACTAACTGCCCAATTATAAATTTAAAAATTAAAATAAACTTGTTAGAAGCTCTTGTTATTAAAAAAAAAAAATTAAAGAGATTATTTTAATAAACTAGATTTTAATTCTTTTAGCAAAATTAATCAACCATAATTACTAAAACTATTCTGTTAATATCTTATTCATATCTAAAACAAATAATCATCAAAATGGAAATATAAATTAAAATAATAAATCCATAATTATGAATATTTGAATTTAGAAATCTTAATAGAATATTATTCAAGAGCAGTATGCAGAAAATATGTCAAAGTAGAGAAATTACTGATAGATCCTCGTAGTTGAATGTAATAATTAAAAGATCCATCCTTTATTGCAGATTGATTTCGAACGGATTTGGAGCCGAGCCGATTTCGAAATTTTTAATTTCGAGTTGCCTTCAACTCGATTGAAATCAATCTGATAACAACCCTAAACCGGACTCGAACGAAACTAGTTTCAAGCTTACAAGATAAAATAAATTCGAGCATCCAAGTTTTTCAACTTGATAAAATAATAAATTCGAGAATTTTGATTATTCGTAATACCACAATAAAAAGTATAATAACAAAAAATCTAATAAGTTTTCATAATTAAATCAAATTTAAATTAAAATTATAAATTTCAATTTTGAATTTAACACAACTCATACAAAAATAATAAATATTACGACTGAGAATTTAGCTCAGTTTTAAACGGTTCTACTAAATTTAGAGCTAGACTCGAAATAAATCAAATTGATCGATTTGATTTAATTTTGAGTTAGTTTTCGATTTTCAGGTATTTTTGTGAATCTTCATTATTAATAAAAACTCCGTGATTTTCTGATAACAAAGAAATAATATGAATTAATAATTTTATAATTTTATAAAATAATAAAATATTATTTATTTATTTAATCACAACATCAAATACATGTCGGGGAGTGGCTCGTTTGGAATATGTGCAGCTCTAAAATTACAAACTAAATTCAGATCTAAAATCTAAATAAAATAAAATAAAATTCAGATCTAAAATCTGATTGTTCTGCTAAAAAATATAAAATAATTAGATTCGTTACTGTTGATGTAAGATGTAGGAGATCTCAAGAAATACCGAAAAAATAAAGAGAGAAGAGTCCTGAGAGACGGCGGCGCGCAGAGGGATAAGCCTGTTGATCAAAGCTTAAGAGAGAGAGAAACACCCAGAGTAGCACACAGAGGTTTAAGGTGGTTCAAGGAGGAAATCCCCTACGTCCACCGGGCGATCAGCAAAGAGATTTCACTAATAAAAAGGATAGCCGTAAGGGCTAGTACAATACTTAGAAAGGGAGAGAGAATGAGAGAGCTTCTGAGTTGAGGCTTTAATACAGTGAGAGCGAGAGAGTTATTTATGTCCTAATAGTTGTTCTTCCTTTTTCTGAACCTCTTTTTTGACCTCTTCTCCACCTTTTCTCCACACACTCCCCTTGAAGACTGTTCAAGGGTATTTGTAGGCGTTGAACTGTATAGCTTGTCCTGGTTTTCTGAAGAAAATAAGGTGAACAAGCTCTGAGCTCGCACCACTGGAGGGACCAAAAGCAGCAAAAAAGGGAGCGTGATCTTTTAATATTGGTACTACTTCTGAGGATCCGTGGTGTCTGAAGCGTGAGGATCCTTGATTTGCATATCTTAGAGAAAAGGTGTCTTGTACAAGGAACGGCGTGGTCGGGCCACACTGACTATGACAGGTACAACTGAGTAACATCGTCATTGATGTTAGCAGGGATGGTCCTGGCTCATCGTGGACGAGGCTTGGTTGAACCATCGTGGTCGAGGTTTGACCGAGATTTGAGACCTGTGAGAATAAATAAACGAATTAGTAAATAAATAAAGGCTAAACGCCAGCTCGGCGCTACGTGTTCGACAGGGATGCAGTGCTGGAACCACATGTTAACAGTTACAATCTGATTGAATTATTCAACTTCAAGGGATAATTTATCGTAATTCGTAATCAATTAAATATCGACTAATTAGCTTCAATATTTATAATTATTTATTAACATTTTACTTATTGTTAAAAGGAAAATAATAATTAATTAATAAATTTATCATTCAAATTTAAGTATTTAATTTAGTAAATTAAAACTTAATTTATTGAATAATTCAGTAAATTAATATTTTATATTATAATTAATTAATTTATTATTATAGTAATTGGATGTTTCAATTAATCGGCGCTTGAAAGGAGTGTGAACGGAAAAGGACAGAACTAATTATCATTATGTAAAATTTGGCCGACAGTTTTTTTTTTTTTTTATTATTATTAAAGTAAGTCATATTTTTTGAATTATTTTTTATTAAAGTCCTTTTTTATCAACTTTAATTTGACATAGATCATTGAGTTTTCTAATTTATTTTATATAGTTCATTTAAACTAATGACATCATATGAGCACATCATCAATTATTTTTTAGGCCATTTAATTTAAAAAAATATACACTTAATTTATTTTTTCAAAAATTTTAAATTTAATTATTACCGTAAGAGCATGCTCAATCAACTAAATAGGGCGGCCTCTCTTTGTATTTTCTTCGAGTGAATCAAAGAGAAAATTGGCCTTCTTTTCTATATCTGAAGCTTGTCTTTTTAATTTCAAAAAATATTTTCATTTCTTTTTCGATTAACTAAAGAATGTAATTCTTCAATTATCTTTTTATTTCTATATATTTGTGTGATCTTAACGCACAAAAAAGACCGAGCAAAAAGATAATTTGAGGATTTTATTTATGTATTTCATGTTGAAAGTAAAAGAATTACATGAGGAAAAGTGAACAACCTTATGGACCTAGGTGGTAGGTTTAATTATTTAAAATAGACCTTTTTAAACGGATAGATGAACCTCAGGGATTGAATTGTAATATAACCTTTATTAAATCTATAATTTATTAATTATCTAATTAATTAGTTGAGGGCGACAAAACAATATTGGGGAGAGAGAGAGAGCGAGAGAGAGAGGGAGAGAGAGAGAGAGAGAGACGAAGAAGAACTAGGGTTTCCCCGCGTCTCCCTCGGCTCCACTCTCAAGTCTCATCGGGTGAGAGATTCGCCATTCCCCTTTGTGAATGTTTTTGATTTTCGATTATGTAATTCTGCTAAAGGGTTACTATTTCACGAAGAATCTTCGTGTTTGAGATTGATCTAGTACTGATTTTCTCATCACCTCCTGGTTTCAAGTTACTTAACATGAATCGGTTGGATCTGCAGAGGATTAGTTCGCTTCTTAGTCTCCCTGCATGGTGGGAACTTGGTTCTTCTTAATGCCCATATGAATAATATGCTACGCGGGAATTTTTGAGGTTTGGAACATTGATTAACGCATAAGTGGAATTGGCTAGTGCTATGCTTACGTATAAACTTTAACGCAGAAGTTTAGTTTTCTTTGTTGATCTCCGTCACGATGACCTTGGCGATCTTGCTCAAATATGGGAGGAGAAGCCATTTGGCAGGTCATTGAAGTTGACAGTTTAAGTGTGGCTTGGCTTATTAGGATATTTCCTGTATATTTTTTAGATTTTGGGAAATTTTTTGAAAATGAATGAGTGCATCTATATGGCAGATGTAGTGGGTTTGCTTGGAATGGGTGCATAGCTGCTTTTCTTCTATCTGTACATATGGTTGTTTTTCACTTCTACCTGTCATTCTTTAGTTTTTTTTTTTCCTAGTAATTTGCTTGGGCAAGTTTTGATTTCTTTACTGGATATTTTTCTGGTGAGGATCTAGAAATAAATGATGTTGCCTAAAGAGTAGTGTTGTTATCTTTTCCGTTTTATTATGGATTTGAACAATCCCAAAAGTATGAGTGGTAGAAATAGCTGTGAAACATGTTTGGGACCTCTAAGCTTTAGGCATATTTTATAGACGTTTGGTACTGTTTAGTCTTTAGGCTTTTAAACAATATAATAAAGTAGATGTTTCATTGGAGGGAATCTTTGAATTTTATGAACAAGCTATGAAACAAGATAAATGATCATGATATTGGGGACTACAATGACAGTTACTGTTTTGTTACCAATTTTACTGGCAGCTTAGGTCTGATACTATTTTTGATCCTGTATAAGTACTCTTTCTTCTTCTAAAATGAGTTGATTCTGATTAAGATAGATTATAGTTTCACTAATACCATAAGTAAATGGTTTTATTGATGATCTAGGGCGTATGGTTCTGTGATAAATGAGAAGCAAGGTGTTAATTTTCATATTCATGCCTCTTTTGTCATTATTTCCTCTATTATTTCTCCATAGTTATATAAACTTGCCTTCAAAAGTTAGCTTGAAGTTGGTGAATGGAAGGGAAGGGGTTTTAGGAATGGTTAAAGAATACACAAATCTTAAAACAGGCCCAAAATATTGAAATTTAAAAAAAATATATTTAAGGATAAATTTGGTTAAGGCAGAGAACACTCTAACTTTGGTACCTCCTTTCTCTATTCCATCTAAAAAAAAATCCAAACAAAAATTTGCAAAGGTCAATTTAATAGATGTGGAAGCTACTCTCGTTTTGTTTTTGTTTTATTTTTCATCTATGTTTGGTGATTACGCCAAAGGTCATGATTGATGTGTTCTGCCTTCATACTTCTTTGAAAAGGGAATACATTGTAAAGTGAGAAAGTAAGAGATTTAAAATTGTTGACTGGGTAATTTATATTTGTGCAGTCTTCTTCAGTAGTAACCATAGTAAAAATAGATGAAAATGTAAATTGGAAGAGCATGACTGTTCGGTTAAAGTTGAGATCAATGCAATTGAAAATTAAGAGCAATCTAAAGATACATAAAATGGGAGAATTTAAGTTTACATCATTAAATTCAGAAAAGAAGTAGAACAGCAAGGAAGCATATGGATTGAGGCAATTTCATGCTTAAAAATTTCATCATACAATCATTAAAACCAATTACAAATAAATTTAATAAAAATGGTTCACTTTGATAGATTCAGTGGAATAGAAAATGATAGTGCCTTACATTTGCATCAAGCCATCAACCTGTTGGCTTTTTTTGTTTTTTGAAATGATGTATATAACAAAATACATTGTAAATCTAAGTACAAACGTTGCTATCCTCAGCAAGGAAAACACAGCAGTTAGGCCTTCCATCCCACCAAATGTCATCCAAAATCACCATGCTAGCTACAAAGTCTACTGCTCCATTAGCTTTCTCAGACACATGTGACTCTCTACTAAGAGCAAATGCCAGCAAAACAGAGACAGTTTCTTGTAACAGTCTGTCCTTTTGGTCTCCTCTGAGCACTTGCAACACATTGTGACGGTATTAGACGTGTCCCCCTCAAGCCATATGCCCTTAACCTGCTGAGCCCAAGGCTTCGCCAAACAAGCACTTCCCTTGCTTCTCTATGCTCTCCAACTGTATCATATGAGAATATATCCTCTATCAGTGGCCTGGATCAATCTGTCTGAATTATGATGAAGAACAGGCGCAACACTCTGCAGCCCATTTTATGTTTTACAGAACCGCCAAAATTCTCCTTAATCATCTAGTTGTAAAGCATGGTTACTGTACAATGAGGCCTCTTATCATCTAATTTTAAACTTTTTAGTATGAATTATTATTACAGATTTTAGGCTTCTAATTTCGTTGTTGTTTTCCAGAAATCTGTAATGGAAAATTCCTTTTATCACGTCTTGTCATCTCAGAAAATGATGTTTTAAAGTATAAGTTCTTTACTGGAGAATCTGATCTTTTTGTTCTTTTAAATGGTCGGTAATCCGTTCTTTACTGTAGAGTGTGGTGAAATAGGACAATGAGGTTTAAGTGCTACAATCAATTTACCTTTTTGTGATGATTTGATTATATTTCGCAGGTACCTTTAATTTCTAATGGTTAAGTGATTGTTGGGCCATTGTTAACGTCCATGATTTTCTTATCTGAAATTGAAGATCAGATTTAGTTATCACTAGCTGGAAGATATGGCTGAGAGCATGGTATCAAGTTTTTGGGGCCCTGTTACTTCCACTACAGAGCTGTGCGAAGACAATTATGCTCAATCCACATACATTGCAGAATTTTATAATACCATATCCAACATTCCCTGTATTCTTTTGGCACTCATTGGTCTTATAAATGCTTTAAGACAGCGCTTTGAGAAAAGGTTTAGCATTCTTCATATATCAAACATGATACTTGCAATTGGGAACATTGTGTTCCATGCCACATTACAACATGTGTAAGTTCATATTCACTAATTTATTTTTCTTTGTTGAAGGTTTCTCATCTCCTTATTATCTGTTCCTATGCAACAATGTTACAATTTTGATAACTATTCCAGTCCGTTAATTAACTTCTATTACTGCTCATTTTCGTACATAATATATAATTTGTCCTTTGCCCTTTGTGTTTCTTTTTTTGTGTATATGAGTCTAGTTTGGGATTAAGGCTTGTTGTTGCATGCTCCTTTTTCTGAGTTTTAGGGACTACATTGGCCATTTGTTCTGTTCTGTGAATTTGAAGTATTTGCAGAGCATGTCTTAATTCTCGATATTGAAGTTACTCTTTTGCATCACGTGATTTCCGCAGGAAANCCCCCTTTTTTTTATCTTCATGTTAACCTTAAGGACCTTATGTCACTGTACCTGGTAGCTTACAGGCTGATGATGTTTTTAGTTTTCAGCTCCTATAATAGTTTGTTCCCAAGGATTCCCAACTGAAATGACATCCAGAAAATGCGGCTCATATTACTTCTTATTGCCGTTCTCTTTTTGTAAATATTGTAGATTAACTGTTAACTATCTTAATATGCACTGATTTAGGGCCATGTTATTATATACTGTAAATGGACCAAAAGTTATTATGCGATGGAATATATTTGCTTTGTTAGTCAGTGGAATCAACTCAAAAGTTAGCTTAATGCTGTGGTTTGTATTGTAGGAAGGCTGATAATAATTATATTAACCATAAAAAAATATATATATTTACCACAAAAAAGAAAATAGTTGGAAATTTTTTCTAATGTATCTCTTTGGTCAATCAAGATGTTAGGGTTTATTTTTCTGGTTAATTTTAAGTAGGCATGTCACATCACTCATAAAATTTAATATTAAAAATTAACTATATTTTACATCATACACATAATTCAAAATAAAAATAACTTTATTTCACATTTCACGCATATACCAAAATAATAACTAATTTATATCACATCCCTTACACAACCTAATATAATAATTAATTTTATTTCACATTATTCACAACTTTTAATAAAAATATTTTCATCCAAGTTTAATTTTAACATTGTCAAGTAACTTTGGCAAACAAACAGTCCCAAAGTCTATGAATTAAAGCCTAGCTTTTCTTTCTTGTCATCAAAGTATTCCTTGTTTGAGATTTCTCTGCCAATTCTCTCTCGCCTGTGTATCTGTGTATCCTTACTTTCTCTAAAATTGTGAATTTCCGTCATCATTTCCTTCTCTTCAATAGTCTCTCGTTTCATCTGTGTACGCCTGCCTCTGTTATCCTAGTTGGGGCACATTGAGCTTAAGCTAATCGGCAAGCTTTTCTATTGTTCAAGGCTTTTATGGTAGTCTGAGTTTGACTTTTGGGATCCAAGTCAAACTGAAGTCAGTCGAGTCATGGAGCTCCCAATCAAGCTCTACTAGGCTTTTATATATTATGGGAATATACATTGTGTGTAATTTTGGTTATAGAAGGAAAGGTATTTTCTGTCCTGCAGTCATTAGTGTTCGTTTATGCATAATTCTCGTTATAGGATCCCAACATGTATGCTGTTATTGCAAATATAGAAGTTCGCTTTACTGCAAATTTTGAATTTTGATTGTCGAACACTTCAGCTTTTGCTTGATATGAAGTTGGCTGTTTAAGATTTGTTTCATATGAAATTCTTTTTGACCTCGTTGTACTGGAAAACTGAATGATGGTTGTTCTTTTTTGCTGTAGTGTTCGTGTACTTTTTATGGTTGTTATTTTGTCTATCAAAAAGAAAAAAAAATTGTGCGTATGATAAGAAGAACCACTTTGACTGCCTAATTTAGGGACTACCATAAGAGACCTTTTCATGCTTAGCTGGCCGCTAGCCCGCTATTATGAAATAGTAACAGGAGATGTAAGCTGAATCTCACTTGATCTGCCTTTAATTGCTGAGATCTGTGAAAATTAGAATGATTTGTTTAATGGGATAAAGAACTGTTAAATAGGCCCTCCCATCTCCTGGTTGTCATGTAGCTTTCTATTTGCTTATTTGTAAAATATCCGTCCTTGAAATTTGCAAGTTTTATTCTGAACATACTCATCGTAACATTTTCCACCTAATCTTCCGAACTTTTTTCTTTAGTTTGTAATTTTTTTTGCCTTTGTTCCTTTTCTCAAACCTATTATGCAGATGGATGTTAGTTATGTATGGCAAGAAAAATGGGGTAAGCATGAAGCAGCTTGATTATAACTATCCAAAATGATTTGCATGACCACATGCAACTTAAAATATGTATGAGAAAAAGGATTTCTTGAATATAACAATAATTCTTTAAGGCAATAACCACGCTGACGTGTTTATCACTCCTATAATTGATTCACATTATCTCTTCTTTTTTGGGAACTCTTCTCAGAGTGCAGCAAAGTGATGAAACGCCAATGATATGGGAGATGCTTCTCTACCTTTATGTCCTATATTCACCAGACTGGCATTACAGAAGTACGATGCCGACTTTCTTGTTTCTATATGCGGCTGGGTTTGCCATCACCCATTCTCTTCTGCGTATTGATGTCCTATTCAAGGTGCAATACATCCTCCTCTGTCTTCTATGTGTTCCAAGAATGTACAAGTACTACATACATACCAAAGATGCCGGAGCCAAGCGTATTGCAAAGCTCTATGTGGCCACAATTATTCTCGGAGGCTTGTGCTGGTTGGTCGATCGTGTGTTCTGCAAGAAGTTCTCGGGTTGGTACATAAATCCACAGGGCCATGCATGGTGGCATGTGCTCATGGGATTCAACTCATACTTTGCGAACGCATTTCTGATGTTCTGCCGAGCTCAGCAACTGGGATGGAATCCCAGGGTTGCCCACCTATTCGGATTGTTCCCTTATGTGAAGATTGAAAAACCCAAGACTCAGTGATGATTATAATGATTCTCCCTTCTTGTTGAAGAGTAAGTTTAGTTTTTTGTTAATTTTTTTTAAAGTCAGGAGTGAATGATTTCCTTTTTGGTATGCAGCAAGCAAAGGGTGACCATTTGTAGATGGATAATGCTGATGATGGCAACTAATTTTTGTGAGTTTCTAAGAGAAATATTGTTTTTGATATGTATTTTAGCTTTGAATTTTTTTATCCACAATTAAGTTGCTAGATTTAGACTGAGCTGTATTGGTTTTTTATTGCACATTTACATGAAAGTAAAGAGCTTTGGCTTTTGTTTTGCTGTCATTATATTTTTTAAAAGATTTTAGTCTGGGTTGGTTGCCTTAATCATACTTATATGCTTCACTAAATTCTTAGAGAATCACGGTTGTTATATTTGATGTACTTATTTTACTTTTTATAGTATTTTAAGCTTCAATTGAGTTTCGAACTTTCTAGAGAACCAGTAGATCAATGCCTTGTTTTAAACCTGCAATATGCGGTGTCATAGGCTTGGTCCACAATTTCCTTCGTATCGTTTTTGTGTATTTCTGTATGTTACTTGTCTTAAAATCATACATAATTTATTTATTTATACTTTTTTTTTTATTTCCCTGTAGCTATTCTTCCAACAAACATTACTTAGGGGGCATCTAATTTATTAGTATTTTGGTGTTATGTTATGATATTTAAATATTATTTTTTTATTAATAATTCTATAATTTTATAAAAAATTATTTATAAATATTATTAAATTAAATTTTTTTTTTTTTAGATAATATGCCATAACACTAAGATAACATTGAATTAAATGCACCCTTGGAGATTTTGGGAGGAAAAAAATGTGTTTCACTTCAGATGTGTTTTCGCCCTGTTGTGTGATTGTTCAGATAAAATTACACTTCCAATGCTGCATCGGTTGAGCAGAGGGGCGATAGCTGACAATTGTATTGTGGTATTTATCAGCAACAGAAGACGAAAGGGCTTCTGAGCAAAAAGCAGTAGCCGTCGATTCTATTTGGCATTAATCCTTTTGCCTTCCTCCCCGTCCTCTCCCATTCACACACAGGTAGAGGCGAAATAACAGCCTGTTGAAAAGAGAGAGAGAAAGAGAAGAAGAAGTAGTAGGTCCGAAAGAAATACCATGCTTAGGCGCTCCGCCTCCCCCTTTTTGTGTCCCATTTTCACGGCTCTGAAAGCTGCCCGACCATCCGTCTCCCCCAGCTGCCCGACCATCCGTCTCCCCCAGCTGCCCGACCATCCGTCTCCCCCAGCCCTTCCATCTTTCGACTCACTCAAGCATTGCATATTTGCATCTCTCTGGCTCTCCATTTTTTGTTCTTATGCTGTTTGACAATATTGGTTCTTTTGTCACATGTATTTCGTGTTAAAATTATCAGTTTACTTTAAAAAAAATTTCATTATAGTCCCTATAATTTAACTGATAGCACAGTAGATATTTACTTATTTTGTTTTT
>JAEMOT010003067.1:134625-145999 GCA_019297695.1 Apostasia ramifera | reverse complement strand
TATATATATATAATGTTTTCTTTAATGTGTCATGTAATATTATTCTGTTTTGTATCACCCAATTGGGATTAGATGTCACTTGAGGTTCAAAACGCTTTAAATTTAATGTAACGTTTTTATGGATTTTAAAGTTTGATGGAACACTAAGATTGAAATAAATTAATGTAAAAAATATATATAATGATTGAAATTATTTTGAGGGCATTTAGGGGGCATTTGATTTGTTATTATCTTAATATTATATCATATAATTTAAATGTTATTTTTTAATAATAATTTTATAATTTTATAGAAAATTATTTATAAATATTATTAAACTAAATAATTATTTTTTCTTCGATAACATAACATCAAGATAACCTTGAATTAAATGTTTTTTTTGTTCAATATTATTTAATGTTATGTTATTTAGATGTTATTTTTTGAGTAACATTTTTATTATTTTTTAAAAAATTATTTAAATATGTCATTAAAATTAAATAATTTTTTCTAAATAATATTATATAATATCAAGATATTATTAAACTAAACGTCTTAATAATTTTTAATTGGAGTTTGATTTAATGATATTATATTAAAAATGATAATAAAAAGTTAACATAACTCTATTATATTTTATCATCTTTTATTATGGTTATAATAATGTTTAAATATCATTTTAGTTATAATTTTATAATTATTTTTAAAATATTATTAAATTAAATAATTATTTTTTAAAATAATATAACATCGAACAAAATACTCTCTCAATGAAATTTTAAATACGAGTTTGAAGAAGTCAATGTCAAGCTCACATTTTTTGAATAGTGTAATGTGTTTGTTTTTATAGCAAGTAAAGCGAAAGTCTCCTACTAATGAAAAATTCATTATAATTTGTCTTTCATTTTACTTTAGTTAGTAATTTTTATTTTCTTGCTTAAAACAATTAAAGTTTAAATTATTAATTTATTCTCTGTCATTATCTGTGAACTTAGGTCATCAAGCCAACATTTTAGTAGGTTTTGTTAATAATAACTAATGAAATGTAAATTTTCTTGGCAAAATGATCTATTTAAAATTTAAACAAGTTGATTGCTAGAGTTTAATCAGTTAAAATTTTATTTCTAAAGGCTCAAATAAATTATTTTTTAAAGTTTTCTATTAATAAATTATTGCTTAGTGTTCACTTGGTATTATATTATGTTATTTTAAAAAATTAACTATTTAATTTGATGATATATATAAATAATTTTTTAAAAAATTATAGAATTGTTACTAAAAAAAATGATATTTTAGGAAGAAAAAATAAATTTTTTAAAATTTTATAAAAATGAAATAAAATAAGTTAATTATATTAAAAATTATATTGAATATGAATAAAGTGATGGTTTGATGTTGAAATTTAAGTAGAATAAGATATAAAATATTATTTTATTTTTTTAAAATAAAATAAAACTTTTATTTGGGGTTAGAGTTTATGGTTAAGAGCTACACTAATAAAATAATTTGAAAAAAAATTACGAATTTTTTTAAAAAATATGTATGATATAAAATAAAATTAGTCATATTAAAATTTATATTAGACGTGAAATAAAATGATTATTTAATATTATAATTTGTATATATAAAATATAAAATAAGATCTTAAATATCATAATATTTACATAAAATGATATAATATTAAAATAATATTAAACTAAACTCTTTCTAATTTGCTCATAAAAGTATTGGATCTAAATTTCCACAAAATGACAAAGCTTAAATATTTAAGAATATTTTTTTTCAAAAAATTATATTCATTAAATTTTAATTATTTTATATATTTGATATTTAAAACTCAACTGATTTGCTAGAAGGCAACTACTAATTCTTTTAGTGCTAATCTCTATTTTATTTCACGACTTAAATTCGGCCACCTAAAATGGTGTAAAGCCTTGCTTGGCATTAAGAAGTTTTTTATTTTTTGAATTTTTTTTAATTACATATACAATGAAATAGAAAATTATTATATTAAAAATCAGTGTAAAATAAAATTAATTGAAAATTTTAAAAATTACATAAAAATGTGATATAAAACTAAAATTTATGTGCAATAAAATATAAATATACATATTTATTTATTATATATTTGTATTTTTAAATTATATGAAAATTTTAATCATTTCAGATAAATGCCGATGTCTGGAAATAATTTAAAATTTTAAGTTTAATCAGTTTAATTATTTTTTTATTCTTTAGTCAGTTTAATTTTTAAGTATTTAAATCTTTTAAACTGATTAAGAGCGCGAGAACTAAAATAATACTAATTTTAAAAAAAATAATAAAAAAAAATAAATTTTTTTAATTATTCTACATAAATTTTAATATAAAAAAATTATTATTTTACTTATCATACATAATAATTTTTAATAAAAATATTAATTTTATTTCATATCTTAAATCAAAATACTCGATTCAAATATTTTAATCTAGATTGTGAAATAAAATTAATATTTTTATTAAAAATTATTGAGTATATGAAATAAAATAATATTTTTTTATATTAAAAACTTATATAAAATAATTAAAAATATTTATTTATTTATTTATTTATTTATTATTATTATTATTATAGTATTTTAAATTAATACTATTTTAATCCTTATGTCAAACAGGTAAATATTAAACCACCTTTTTTTTGAATAAAAAATATTTCAGATCAAAAGGTTTTAAGCTGGTTAAAAATCTGAAACAACTTAAAAAGACTGGTGCCATTTGGGTGTGCTTTTTTTTTTTTTTTTTTTTTNTTTTTTTCATAATTAAGTGCCCCAAGTTTAGCTTAAGCTGTGGCTGCCAAGCACAATCTTGGTTATTTCAGTGCTTAATCTACAGCTACAATTTTGGTATCGTCTCAAATCACGGTGGATTTCAATCTTCCTCCTCAAACCTTAATCGACTCAACAGAAGTAAACTCGGCCTCGAGTTGAGGCGCGAGTAAGGCCAAGCTCAAGTTTAGGCTAACACCTAATAGACGGCTACATTCCGACTAACTAGCCGAAGCCAATCTAATGCTGTAAAAATTAGACAGAATTAAAAACTGGTCTACAGTTCAATTCATGATCGAAAAAGTTAGACTAATCATTGAATTAATTGAACCAATAAATTATTTTTTAAAAATAGTGATTTAATAATAATATTATCCAAAAAAAAATGATATCCAATATTTATAACATCATAAAACTCTAAATATCATGAAAAATATTAATTTATAATGATCTGATCTAGTCTAGTATGCATTCTGGTTTTGATATTGAGCCGGACCAGACAGATGACAATGCAGTTCATGGTCAGACTGGATCGCCCGATCTGATTTTTACGACATTGAACCAATCCAAAGCTTGCATTGCAAATGTGTTTATGCATTTGTCCTTTTGAAAAACAGGGCTATCTATACGGTCTTCACCAACACATTACTTCAATAAAAGGTCACAAGAGTTAAGAAGGAAGAAAACCTGGTTAATGTTGCACATTAGCTCTCTGAAAGCAGAAGCAAAAACCTCAATGCTAATCTTCTACAATAGAGAAAGTAAACTTCGTTGAAAAGTTGGTCGAATTGATTCCACTGAAAAGATAAAAGAAGCTTACCGTTTCGATGCCTTAGCTCAATCATCTCTTGCAACAAACTACATCGCTGGAATGCCTACTGCATGCTTCCTCCAGCATCAGAAAGCCAACGGTTTGTCAGGATTAGCTGAATCCAGGAAAAATGAATCCATTTGTTGTTTTAAATCATAAATGACAAGTAGAGACAAGTGTTGATGAGAAAAAACAAAATTCAAAACTCAAATTTTGAGGCGATTTGCAATTGAACTGAAAATTTTGGGATGAATTATGAGAACGTAGGATTTAGCGGAATCGTTGGCTCACTGAAAAATGATTTGAGCTGCTTCAAAAATTTACTACAAAACATATATATGATATATGCTATAATAGAAATATTTTGTAGCTCCCATAAATAACTCAAAATTTTGACGCCAACTAGAATTCCTATGTGGTAATGGTATCACCGTATCATGAACAGAAAAGTTGATCTTGCCTATGTAGCAATAGTACCATATAAAAAATCCTAGTTGACTTCGATATTTGGGATTATTTATGAGAATTGTGCAGCATTATCCATACTAAAATTATGTCATATATCATAAATTAAACAAAACTTCATCTTTTAGGTAATGGGATCTAGGAGGCTAGGATCTTGAGCTGGCCCAGCTCTTAATCAAGCTACATGCCAAAAAAAAATTCAAATATTAACTACGTTACTCTTAACAAAATTTGAACTGTATTTGAACAAGAGTGCAATATTTAAAATTTTAAGTGGCATGTATGTAAATGCCTCAAAAATCTTACCAGCGATAAAGAATTACTAGATAAACTAAGGACAAGGACTAAGAAATAAAAGTTAAAACATTTGCATTTCTGGTAAGCATGAATTAATAGAAGTTTTTTCTCTACAAAAAAATTAATAGAAGCAGGAAATGACTGCTTATTTAACATGCTTGTGTTACCTTGAGTTGGTACCTGAATTAACCGATGGAAAGGGTGTATTTCGTCCATTGTTCAGAAGTTCATCATTGATGAGCTTTCTATATCCATCAGACTTTGCTTTTAACAAAGATTTTGCATTGTTTAATAGCGCCTCTTCTCTTTGTATATCCGAAGAGAGCATCTCCTTCTTCCACTCCATGAACTTGATCTGCTGCTCAATTTCAGATACTTCATTTGGCAAACTAGGCGCTGCATCCGCAATCGGAAATTGAATGCCTGAATCACTCCTAAAAGGGAAAATTTAACTGTCAAAAAGGCACGAATAGAATAATAAAACCAATTCAAATGAAAAACATAGAGAACAATGCAGGTCAAATGCCTTTTAAACCACAAAACACAGCAAGTACTTGAAATTAGCTTTATCAAACCTCATGGTGCTCGTTTTTGTCATGCAACCAGTAGTTATTATAAATCTTTTCGAATGATCTCTAGCCAAATTATTTTGACCAGCTGTTTTCTATCAACTATTTTACATTCCTATACCATCCAAATTTATTCTTTATATTAATAATCTCCAACTGATACTTCCAATTTCTACTACACAATATTCCTATTCAAATAAAAATGGCTTAATTGTATTTGCAGGGTATTCTTTTGATATGATATTGTACTTCTCCATTTGAGCTACCAAATTTAACTCTTTTAACAGCAATATCCTCATACAAAATTTATGACCATTATCTGTCTCCATCACTAATGATTCAAAATTATCAACTTATACCGCACAACTTGCAAACCATACTCAATCTTTATTCTAGTAAATCATCTCCTCTTCCTTATAAAACGCCAACAACAACAAACCAAGCCTATATCCAACCAAATAGGTCGGCTACATGAATCCTTTGTTTTCATTACACTCCATCAAATAACAAATTCTCATTTAACTCTAAATATATAAGATCATTCCTTATAATTTTTTGTAATGTCCTTTTTGACTTTCCTTTTCCTCTTTTTATATGAGCAAAAATCAAATAATTCAACTTTTCTTACTAAAACTTCTATTGCATACGATTTATATGTCCAAACCATTTAAGCTACTTATCTCTGAGCTTATCCTCAATTGAGGTCATTTCAATCTTTTCACAGATATACTCATTTCTCAATTTGTCCTTTTGTGTATACCCACCCATCTACTTCAGTATTTCTATGACACTTATCTTATTTATATGTTACTGCTTTGTAGACTAACATTTAGCATCATATAACATTGCTAGTCTTATAACTGTTATATAAAATTTACCTTTACGTTGAGTAAAATTTTTTTACCACACAATACGCCAGATGCATTTCTTCATTTATCCATCTTGCTTGAATTCTGCTAATAACATCACCATTTATTTCACTGTTATTCTGTGATCCAAGATAACTAAACCGCTCACTCTTCTTGATAACTTGAACATCAATTGTCATCTCCCCACTAGAAGTGCTTTAATCTTAACTAAATTTACACTCCATATATTAAATTTTTGATCTTCCTTGTAAAACACCACCACTAAAAAATTATTCAAGAATTTCAACCAAAAAGCCACTCCACAATGAAAATTAGTGAAGCTTACCGGTCCCCAAGATAAAACTTATAGCTGCCTTCGATCATTCCACCATCTAAAGATATTGCACCATCTGTTATGAATGGCAAAGCACATAGCATATCAGACCTGGTTTTGTATATTTGTAGACGGGAAAACAAGTTATAAAACAACGTTTCCCTCAGCCCATGTCCATCAACTGTGACACAAGACAAGTGCTTATCATCCAAGCTGATCATGTTCACTGCATAGCCTAAAAACCCAGGCGGATGCTTCCCATTTGGTAGCCTTGGATTTAATATTGCAAGTTTCTTTTGTGGATCATCGGGAAGAAATTCACCAACAAAGGGTCTGAAAAGAGAAAAGAATTAAAATTTATAAAAGGCAAAAGCTACGCAGCCATAATAAATAACAAATACATAGCCCAGTTGTGAACTGGGGCTTAATCCATTGAATTATACAATGGATTAAACACGTAATCCACTAGATAATCAAGGGAATTAAGCCCAAAACCACTATTGGGTTGTGTATTGGTCATTTATTGGCGTTGTATAGCAGGAATCTAAAATCAAGCTTGTAATTAATTTTACCTCATATTTTGAAGACAATAGACAGTAAATCTACCATTCAAGGTCCTTCCAATGGTTGGTGCTATTCCATGAAGTCCAGCATTCCTGTCAATCGTGCCATCTTTTTCATGTCTTTCAAGGGCTTGAATACCTTCAAATGTCTTGCAAACAATGGCTAGCATGGTTTCCAAACCCAAGTATTCTGATAATAGTCTGAAAAAACAAAATATAGAAATCACAAGTGGTAATGCATGCATAATGGCATGTAACTTTATGGCATGCTTGATGAATAACCAGGTTTTCTAAATAGGTTTGATCAGCATTAAAAGGTTGAACTAATGATTGATGCAAATAACCTCAGTTTCCAAGTACTTCTGCAGCCTCACATGTAGGTCAAGAAGAAAAACTACAGTTTAAAAAGGCATTGTGATTTAAACTAGTTAATATCCTTATAATGATGGAATACACTACTCATATATGAATACAAAAATGGGGAAGCTGTCATGATGAGAAAGCATTCATGTACTGAAAACAAAATACTCTAACCTGCTAAGATTCTTGTCGTTTACTTTGCCAAGTGAAGCAAGAATGCCTACTATATCCTTGGTGCAGCGTAAGGTAGATGCCATTGAACCGTGTTGATCTTGCACTTGGCATATTATGCTAGCTGCAGTTTGGTCCAGTTGTCGTATTTGATCAATGGTTTGTTTCTCTGAATTTACAAAAGTAATGTCGTCATTTACTTCTACTGCCATGTTGGACGAATGACACTCCTTAAGTTCACCTGAGAATTTTTTTGTGAATCAAATCCATTTCCAAAGTCTACAACAGAATCAAACCAATACAGCAGGATAAGTTAGAAATTGTCAATCTAATTACCATATGTAAGGTTATATTATTACAATAATCGAAACCTAGACAGGAAAGAATGAAGATTCATGCACATGAGCGCTATCAAATTTCATAAAACAAGTCTTTTCACTTTTGTTGGTAATCAAAAGAGACCTTGCAAACTGTGAATGGACTCATCGATGGCATTCACATGAGACTTGAGAAACTTGATGTTGTCTTCATGATGCTTGACCTCCTGTGTGACTTTCTGCATACTATCCTGCTCTTTCTGTGAGAAAACAAAGAACCAACAATACTTCACAATTACACTCCTGTCCAAGGATGTTAAATGACGAAAATGAAATAAGAATGCATCACCTCTATCTTTAAAAATATCATCACATATCCAATAAACGGTAGTTAGATGAAGTATCATATCAAAATATAATGCACATTACCATTGCTGAGATATCATCAGGCTGACCTGGATAAAAGTCTTCAGTAATTCCATATCCTGTGAAGCTCCATGCATTTTGCTCTCAAATGTTGTAGTTACCTACGACCAAAGTGGAAATTGCTAAATTAAACTCTAAATGCAAATTCTCAATTTCCAAAGTATTTAAACCGTTCACTCTTCCTGATAACTTTATCATAAATTATCACTTCACCAATACAAACACTTCTATCTTGACTAAATGTGTACTTAATATGTTCGATTTTGAATATATTAAAACAAAAATCTTTAACTTCTTAAGTTATTTCTTCATAACTTGAGTTTTACCTTAACTTCATCTGTAGTCTTATCAATAAGAAGAATATCATCGATAAAAAGCATATACCAAGGCACCTTTTACTGAATATGTCTAGTCAAGACCTCCATAACCAATGCAAAAAGATATGGACTTAAAGTCGTGCCTTGATGATGTCCTTTGATACAATTATACATTTGTAAAGAGATATTCTCTCATCCTATATATATTTTAATATATGCATCAACTTTATTTCACATTATCCACAAATTTCAAGATAACAAACTAATTTATTTCAAACCACATCAAGAAAACCAAAAAAAGAGCATAATTGTACTCTAAATGTCAACCACCCGTGAAAACAAAATTTAGGCATTGGTCCACTTATAATTGAACAAGCTATATAACAAAAATGAGTTACAAGCTATATAACAAAAATGAGTTACACAACTATAAATTTGTTTTGATGAAGAATAAAGAACCAACTTCATGCTCTATTATTGCTTAACCAAGATTTCATGGAGACATTGCATTGGACATTTCCTTATTTGGCCAAGAAACAAAGCACAAACTTGTTAGCCTAGTGTTATCTTTGATCTCCAAATAAAGAGGTTTGTGAACATTTTATTACTGTCTGCTGCTTGCAGAGTTAGTTATATACAACGTAACGTTAATAGCACGATCGGCTTTTTGGCGCACTATGCGACGCTAGGTTATTTTTGCTGAAAAATGGATATACCCCTTCCCAATGAGTTTTGCAACATTCTCAAAGTGAATGTTGAGCGACACTTGCACACTTGTAATTACTTTATTATAATTCTATCGCATTGTCACTTTTCAAAAAAAAAAAAAAGAAACTTACTTCTACTCAAATTTGATTTCCGTAGCTTCCAAGGAGCTCCAATATTCCAATTTCCTAAATGTATATTTTTCCTTATTATCACTGGGCTACACCAAACTTTTAGTTTTATTCCTTATCTTTTCACTTTAGTGATTGGAGAGTTGGCTAAGCATATTCAATGTAACATTTAATGGTACATATTTTGTACAAATGATAAACTTATAAGTTATAAGATTGCGACAGAGAGATGATCAATGGTGCAAAATATATAGCTCCACGAAATCTCACTTTGAGTTTGCTTAGTCAAGTCATGCTTAGTCAACTCAACAACCGTCAAAGGAAAAAGATATTTTGAGCATGCCTAGTCAACTAGTCTATCAACAAAGTGAAAAGATAAAGACAGAACTTCTGTGTATTCCAATAATAATAAGGAAAAATCTACCTTCTGGAAACCAATCAAGTAATCCAATATCACTCTCATAATTAAAAGGCAAAAGGAACAGAAAAAGTAAACCAAAACCAACCAACGCAGCATCACCCGGAAAGAATTGGCATTAGAAAGTAATGCATTAAGCACGGGAATTTATATAAAGTGCAAGAGGAAGAGGAGAATAGAAACCTAGAGCAGGAGAACAAATGAAAGGAGACTGTTGACGGTGGTCTGACTCCGCAGATGGTAGCGGCGACAGCCGGAGGAGCAGTAGCCGCCGCCCGAGCGATCGAGCTTACGGGGAAAGAGACTCTCAGGAGGAGGTTCTCTGTCTCCCTCTCCTGTGCCTCTTGTTACCTTGTTCGGTAGGGCTGATGCGAGGCTCCAGCGACAGCTTTTTTTTTTTTTTTTTTGAGAATAAAAAAAATTATTTTATTCGAATTCTTAACAACCGTCCGATGGTACACTACCCGAATATTGACGTTAATATTTTCGATGTATTTTAAAATATTATATATAAGCTTAATTCAATTTAAAAATCAACATAAAATTAATTAAATTTTTATTAGCTCGAATCAAATTTAATCTAACAAAAAATCTTTAAATTTGAGTTAAGCAAACTCGCTTAAACTCGACCTATTACCAACTCTGCTTGTTTGAATTGAAAAAAAATATAAATTACACATACTATATTTAATATAAATTTTAATATTTAAAATAAATTTTATTTCACAATATTCATATTTTTAAATAAAAAATAACATTTATTATACTTCACATAGTATATATTTTTAATATTTAAATAATTTTATTTTATACCATACAAAATATTATATAGTAATAAAAAAATTTTGGTCCTATTTGATGCTGAATCAAAATTAAGAACAAAATAATACTAATTTAAATAATAATAATAATAATAATAATAATAAATTTTTTTTTAATTATTTTACATAAAATTTAATATAAAAAAAATTATTTTATTTTACATACTTAATAAATTTTAATAAAGATATTAAATTTATTTTACATCTCAAATCAGAATACTCAAATCGAATATTTTAGTATACGATGTCAAATAAAATTGATATTTTTATTAAAATTTTATTGAGTATGTAAAATAAAATAATAATTTTTATATTAAAATTTATGTAAAATAATTAAATTTATTTATTTATTTATTATTATCTTTGTTTTTTAAACTACATTTCAGGTTAATGTTCTTTCACACTGTGAGTTCCACAAAATTTTTTTTTTTATGGAAAGTGAGTTCCACAGAATTGAAAACAAAGAATGGCAAATTACTTACAATAAAAATCTAATTAATAGTTATTTAGTAATGTACTTTAAGATTATTTTTATTTATTAATTTTAAAATTTTAAAATATAATATTTTATATTTTTTATATTTACATTTTTAATAAGAAAAAGTCATTAGAAAAATGAATTTTTAATTTTTATTAAAATTTTAAAAAAATTTAAAATTATAAAAGTTTAAAATGTGTAAATAATCTAAAAATAATAATAATTAAATTTGATATTTTTGAATAAAAAATTAGTAAAAATAAAGAAATTAAGAAAAATTAAAATTGTAGTAGTTTTACAATTTTAAAGATTCAAATAAAAAATTAGATTTAAGGTTAGATGTAATTTTTTTTTATAGAATATAAGTGTAAGGTACCAACAACTTTTATTTGGTCAAAGTATTATTTTGAGATTAAAAGATTTGAAATATTGTTAACTTACTTTATAAATTTTAATTAATCTTTTACAATAAAGTTATTACCTTTTTTATTCACTTTGAAATTCGAATTGGATAAAAAAGAAGATAAAATTGGTCTTTATAAAACTATCATATAATATAT
>JAEMOT010003067.1:64513-134582 GCA_019297695.1 Apostasia ramifera | reverse complement strand
ATATATATATATATATATATATATATATATATATATATATATATATATTGTGTAAATATTACGTATAATACATTTTAAGTTAGGAATATTTACCTATATGCTACACCATTTAGCTTTATTTATGCATTACACATCCATTTTTTGTTAATTACGCTATGCATATTCAAAACATTATAAAACCTTACATACATACACTTAACTTATTTTTATTATAATGAGTGATTATAATTTTTCAATAACCTAATTATTGTTAGGTTATAAAAAAATCTGAATTTTTCATTATATTATTTTAAGAAAATTAAACTATATTTTAAATAAAAATCTTAAAATATTGATGTTTAGGTGGTGGCAAGGGAAGGAGATATTCACGATGTGAATAGATTTTAGGACAAATTAGCTCTTTAGTGTGGCATTGAGGAAGAAAAAATATGTACTATTAAGGATAAAAATATAAATTTAATAATTTACTAACGAAATATTTTTTTTCAAATAAATTTTGACTGAATTTTAACTCAAGTGTGTGTATATAAGCTTTATAATATTTTGAGTGTGCATAGCATAATTAACTAAAAATGGATGGATAATACATAAATAAAACTAAATGGTGTGACATGTAGGTAAATATCACTTTAAATTAAAATATTGTGAAATGCACCATTAAAATAGATGCTCTAATAGCACTCATAATATTTATAGGTTTAAAATATAAAACTTGTAATATAAGAATCCACATACAACAATGCTACTTATAGCATATAATATTTATAATTTTGAAATATGTAGTACATAATATTAATGTTCTAAGTATAATAAATGTATATGGCATTGCGCAAATTTAGTTTTTTAAAAAGTAAAAAATTAAAACAATCTAAAAGAATGAAATAAAAATTACTAAGAAATTCTTAAAAACAAGGATAAATTACATTTTGGTTTTTATTTTAAAAATTTTTATTTAATTTTTAATATTTTTTAAAACTCTTAACTTGTATCTCTAAAATTTAAAATAAATATATCACAGCTTTTTATAATTTAAATTATGGACTTAAGTGAGATTTTAAAAAATATAGATCAAAATAAAATTATATATAAACCATAAAGATATATCTGTAATTTTGCATAAAATCATAAAAAATATTATGTTTCTTTTTTAATTCAAATCTCGGCAAAATTTTGTCCAATAGAAGGGTCGAGTCACTAAGCCAACCCAAATATCATCGACTCTTTGACCTTAATTTCACTATTATTAAGTAATTTATATGCATTATTTATTAATTATATTAATTTACACTAAATAATTTTTTTTAATAATAATTACTTTTTAAAAAATTGTAAATCATTAAAATAAAATTTTATATAATTCATAACTTAAAAAATATAAAACAATATTTATAATTTATATCAGGTAAATAGCTTGAATCAAATTTAAAATTTAATTAATTTATTAGATTTGAATTTTAAAATATCACATATAAATTTGTGTTCCACAAAAAATTAAAATTTATAAATTGATAATTTGACCATTATAAAACATTTCCCTTTCAATTTAAAATTTAAAATATATATATAAATATATATTTTATAATAATAGGCCATGCGAGCTCGGGCTTGGCTAATGCTCTGGCTCTGTCTGAGGAGGTTGAAAATGTCGAAGACGAAGCTAAGCAACCGGGAGGCAGAAGAAACAGAGCAATGGGCAGAGCTGGTGCTCCCCTGGCTCTCTCCTCCAACCCTCGCCGCCGCCGCTGCCACCTCTCGCTCCCTCCGATGCGTCGCTGCCGCCGTCACCTCTCGCCGTGCCGCCGACGCCGCTCGCGGCCTCGAGCTCCACCCCATTCCCTTCTTAAACCCTACCCCCGATTCCTGCCTCTACGCCTACTTCCTCTACTGCCGCTTTCCCTTCTTGTTCCGACCTCCGTCCTCCCAGCCCTGGGGCGGAGGCCCCGTGATGCCTGTCTTCGACCCCTCCTCTCTCGCCCCCGTCACTTCTGCTTCGGCAGGTCTTGGCAACGCCTCCGGCTGCCGCTGTGCTGATTGCTCTGTCGAGGCCGGATGCCCGTGCTCGGGCTCCCTCGACGTCCAAAGAACGGGGATGAGCTTGGTGAGTGAATGCGGCGAGGAGTGCTCCTGCGGGCTGGAGTGCCTGAATCGGACGACGCAGAGAGGGATCCGAGTTCGGTTAAAGATCGTTAGAGATGTGAAGAAAGGGTGGGGGTTGCACGCTGATCAGATCCTTAGAAAAGGAGAGTTCATCTGCGAATATGCAGGTATGATAAAATTTGTGATCTTTCTTTACCCTTCTGACTTAAAAATCTTGTATAAGAATACTTGATTACAAAGTTGTGATTTAAATTATGGTAAGATTCTGAGATGCACAGTTGATGATGTATATTTTTCTTTATTGACTACTGATAGCAATAAATTTAGCGAATTGTGAAAATCTTGATGATTTTCATGCAATAGAACTTCTATAAACAACAACAATAGGAACTATATTCAGCTAGGTGTGGTCAACAGCTCCTTAATCTCGTACTAGTTGGGATCAGCTACATGAATCTCTTTTCTCAATTCAGTTTTATTTGAAGCAACATTCTTTGTATAAAATGTCAATCCAATAAAATGAGACATATAGCTCATCAACTATGGGAATGGTTTTTCTTGGGGTAACAAAAAAATCATGTTATATAAGTTTAAAAAAAAAGTCATAATATATACACAAACCAATAGAACTAGCTACCAACATGATGTTTTTCAATGCTCCGGTAGAAAAAAAGTCTCCTTAAACTAGATATTCACTGCATCAAATAATGTCAGTTCAATAGAAAATAAAGATACTTGCAAGCTAAAGATATATGTGCTTCGCTGTTAGAAGCTAGAGAGAAGATTAGGTATGCTATGCATATTTGTCATGTGTGCGGAGATGTGATCCTATCCTTACACGTGGAAAATAAGTTGGAGCTAAGGTTAGCTGGTGGATACATTATTAATTGGAGTACACAGAGCTGTGTGAAACACAAGCTGTATCGTGGAACAATATGATAATTTGTTTGGAACGATTGGTGGTTGGTTACAGGAACATATCATAATATCGTAAAGTTTAGATTTTTTTCTTTATATATATTTATTTGTACAAAATAATAGAATCATTAAAATAAACAATTTTTATCGTTTAACTTTATGATGCTTAGGTTAAATTTGGGCTGATATCACGACAACATCGTACAATAATAAAACTGGTTTGTCATCAAAATCATTGTATAATTGCATAGCTAATTGGATTACTTGGGACGAACACACTGATTGTTCGTCTATACAATGCTTGACATCAATTTAAGTGATATTTGATAGTGATAATAATACACTAATCGTGCATCCATACATTCATACGATGCTTGGCATTACTTTAAGGCCTCGTTTGGTTCGAGGGGAGTTTTTTGCCCAACACAAATTTCAACTATAAAAATCAACTTTATTTCACATCTAATACAAATACGAATATCAGAATTAAAAGTATTTCACATTTTACATATTTTCTAATAGTAAAATAAATTTCTCTTCCATTAAATTTAAAAAATAAATTTTTTTTTTTTCATGTGTAAAAAAAAAGTTCGAACCAAACGAGGCCTAAGTGATATTTGAAATAACTATACAATGATTTAAAAAACTTACATATATATCATTAGAGTGTCGTATAGTTCACTATTATAATAACTTGTATAGATTATTTAAGTTATTGTATGGTAGTAAGATCATTATAAGGTAAATTGCTTTAATATTGTTCTAAGAGCAAATTAGCCAGAAAATTTGAATTCAAATGCAAATTGGTTGATTGATTGTGAAATCATAATCCATACGACTACAATTAATATTTGTTAGATATCTGAGATTTCAGTTGTTTGTCAGTTGACATGTGCACAAAGAATAAGATAATAGAATTATTAAAACAAATGATTTATTTGTCTTGTAATTATACGATGCTTGGGTTAACTTGGGCGGATATCATGAAAGCATATTTCAAATTTACAATTGGAATATTGTGAAAAACATTGTAAAGTTGCACGACTAATGAGTTTACTTTAGAAATCATCTATTGATTGTGCATCTATGATGCTTGGGATTACTTTAGTTGATGTTTGGGATAGTAATAAACTAATGGTGCATCTATATGATCCTTGGCATTTTATTAAGTGGCATTTTTTTGAAAGAGATATTAGGTGGTATTTGAAACATCATATAACTTTATGATGGTTGGGAAAACTTATATATATATTTATATAAAATCTTTATAGCATTGTGAAATTTTACAATTATAATAATTTGGATGGTAAGTTAAAAACATTGTATAGTAACACGATCGATAGGATTAGTTGGATAGCTATCAAAGAAATTTTATTTCTTGGACTACAACGTGATCCACATAGGATTGTTAGTGCTAACAGGGAGATAATGGGCTTCACTTTAACGGTACTAATTGTCCTATGTTAATTAGTTCTACATGACTTGTTCAGATACACTTTGCACACCTAAGAATTTCTCCGGAAGCTAATTTGAAACCATACAATCATTTTATTTTATTTTATTTTACTTTATATTGAAATGACACTCTATGCTATATGTGGACATGCATTTAAGTAACTCAAGCTTTTACTGGCTGATGTGACATCTTAGCTACACAAAATTTTTACTATTTTAATTATGTGTCCTTTTGCTTTATTCCTACCTCACAAGCATTATTAACCACTCTACATACTCATATTGGTTAAATATGCATATCTTGGGTGGCCTAATGATGTAAGCTGGAAACAAAGGGCCTTATATGTGTGATAGCGATGAATGCAATTGAAGATTTTCACATAAGTACTTATACGATCTAGTCTTCAAAATGACGATATCTCAATATTCACCTCTCGACACGCAGAAACTATCAAATATGAAGGTAGGCAATGACAATGAAGCATATAAACATACCTAGTACACAAAAATAGAAATGATCAATGATAATTTAGAAAGTAGAACAAAGTCTTATCGAATTAAAATCAACCGTGATATGTAATAAATTTAATAATAAACAAGAAACATTCCCTCAGTAATAATCTTTTTTTAGAAATATGTAGAAAATAATTAGAAAAATATGGAATATGTCCGAAAATAATATGATAATAATCAGGTTTAAATACAATGATAATAGAAAGATATTATATAATCTAGAAGTAAAATAAAGAAGAACATAAGGATAATGAAGAAGATGTTGGCCCTTAGGCCTTCCCAAGAGGGGGGGTGAATTGAGAATTAAAAAAAAATTTCGAATAAATTGCACAAACGAAAAACAATAGCAGATAAAAGGCGAGCACAGTCAAATATTCAAAATAGATGAGAAGCAAGTTAAAATTACAGCAAAAAGGTTAAACAGAGTACGAGAAGGCAGATCGGTCGATTTTACCAAATAGACCGGATACCAAAAAGCAGATTGGTCGATTTCACCAAATAGACCGGATGAACAAGTGCAGTGCAGAAAACAGAAACAGAAAAACTGGCAGATTTGGGCAAATAGACCAAGACAGCAATATCAACACAAAAAGAACTTAAGATAAAATCGTGAGAGATATGATTTAAGTACTATATAAATTAATTTTATTAAAGTAATTTGAGCTTATTTTCAAGTTAAAATCAGATTTAATAATTTTATGTATTGGACAATTTTATCGCGAAAGAGAGAAGAGAAAAATACACAAGCGATTTATAGTGGTTCGGCTTCCCGCCTAGTCCACTCCCCACGCTCCTCAAGTGGGATTTCAATCCACTAACAAACCGGCTTTTTATCGAGAACCAAAGCCGAACAAACTCGATTACAATCTCACCGGCTTTTTCTAGGAACCAAAGCCGACCAAACCTTACAAACACACCGGCTTTTTCTAGGAACCAAAGCCGACCAAACCTACAATGAATTTTTTACACGGGAAAAATTCTAACCCTCCTACTTTCCCACTTAATGGGAAAAACTAAACACCTTCACAAAAGGAGTGACAAGAAAATGAAGTGATGCTAGTCCAGCTAGCCAACATTACAACTTGAGAGCAAGAAAAAATTACACAAGGAGCTCTATACGCGTAGAGGATTGCCAAGAGAGAAAACTCGTGAAAATCGAAAACGAGTTACCAATAACTCGTCTAAAGGAAACCGTAAGAAGCTAGAACTTGAAGAGAGAAAATCGTTTTCAAGAAACTATAAAATGCTTAAGTAAGAGTGTCTTCAAGTAAGAGCAAGAAAACTTCAAGAATAGCTCATATAATCTTTTTCAAAACACAAACTTGTCGATTTCAGAAAATCCAAGTGCAGGAAACAAAAACAGTAAACCTGAAATTATTTGCCAACAGAATGAAAAATGCAGCTTCAGGTTTTTGCTTGTTTGCTAGCCAAAAGCTTCTCCAAATGATCACTTTTTCAAGAGTGTATGCAGATTTTTGCTAGGGAAGAAGTTAGGGAACACTTAGAGCTTGAGAGGAGAGCTTAGAACACTTAGAAAAAATTTTGCAAGTGAATGTTGTGTGTTCTACCGTTGGGACAACAAGAGAAAAAATAGTTCAGCTGAAAGAATAATGCCCTTAATTCAAACTATTCAATAAGAGGTTGCCATGTGTCCATGTCCTACCCAAGGACCAATGAGAGGAAGACAAGAGAAGGGCATTT
The DNA here is from genome assembly GCA_019297695.1 of Apostasia ramifera. Classification (NCBI taxonomy): domain Eukaryota; kingdom Viridiplantae; phylum Streptophyta; class Magnoliopsida; order Asparagales; family Orchidaceae; genus Apostasia; species Apostasia ramifera. The sequence continues at coordinate 127,898 of JAEMOT010003067.1, read as the reverse complement.
TGGACTTTTTCGGGCTCAAGAACCATGAGATAAGTTCCAGATTTTCTGGAAACATGTTTCCAGAAAATGTGGCAGCAAAAACAATATGTTGGAGTGAGAAACATTATAAAAATACTAAAGCATGCTTGCTTAGGATGAGGACAAAAGAAGGGATGCCAAGTAGGATTATTATGCCCTTAAAACATGCTAAAAAGGACCACCATATCTCAGCATAAGTACAAAAATTCTGAGTAAAAAGATATGGGTTTGAAAAACATCAACTCAATATTTCTCCTTTTGGAAAAAGACAAAATAGGAGAAAAAATAAGGGCTTTGTGGACTTTTTATAAATAGAGAAAAATGATACATCACAAAGCTTTAAGAATATCAAGTAAAGCCTTTTAACACAGAAAAAAAATAGTGTAATAACGATCAAATGAAATTCTGGGCGGACTGGGCGGTTCCCAGGCCCAGCAGAACCAACCGGTCGATTTGGTGAAATTGACCGGTTGCACAGTTTTGGCTTAAAAGGTGAGAAGTTTGAAAGATTTTTAGGCTACTAAAAAAAATGAAATAAATTAACATTTTAGGCCTACTAATGCAAGTGAAAAGAAGGAGAAAACATCTAGGAATAAACAAGTAAACATGTAGGAAAAACGAGTAAAATCTCTTGGCAAACTAACCCGTTTACATTAAGTCCTATGAAGTATAAGGAAAAACAAATGGTGAGTTCTGCTTCACTTGGACTTGAGAATATCCATCTTCTAATGGACGATTAGCCTGTTAAAATATACTTAGAAGAGGATTAGTATTAAACCTAAAGTAATTGTGATTATCAAAATCAATGGGGTTCAACAGAAGAAGTAAAAGAAAACGATGGAAAATGAAGAGAAAGAAAAAAAAATGGTAATAAAAGACAATGTATTTAAACTATATGCTAACTCCATATGATTGTGCATTAAAAGGAAAAAAATAATTTGATTCTCTTTTTCTCGTCGTGCTCTAGTTCGGATCACTTTCGAGCCTGGAAGATGTCCTGTTTGTGGTGTTGACAAATTTATGTGAAAATCCTCCGAAATTATTAAAATCGTGTAATTTGACTATTAGGCTTAGTAAAAAAGATGGTTTGAAAATTTTTTGTGATTTTTTTTGAAAAATGTGTAGATGTGAAATAAAGTGAGTTATATTAAAATTATGTTGAATGTGAAATAAAGTTTATTGATTTATTGAAACCATGTTGGATGTAAAATAAAGTTATTTTTTAATGTTGGAATTTGTGTAGGATGAAATATAAAATTTTTAATCTTTTTTAAACTATATAAAGTTTTTAGCTACTGCTATTTTAGCGATGGCTAAAATTTTTATTTACCAAACTAGGCCTTAAATACTCGAATTTAGCCTTCATGACAAACTGGAGAAATCTAGATCATTGGATCTATGAAATAAGATCAATTGGAGGGCTTGGATAAGCTTGGGCTAGCGAATGAGCAGGTGCAACAGAATTTCTCCATGTGGAACAATGGTGGCCTATGATGACCCAGATCCTGCAGTGGAGACGAGGCTTGCTTATTTTAAAGGGTGGTGGCTAGGGCACCACCTGGGTAGGTGAAAGACCAACCCTTTCTCCTATTGCATTTCCATCCCTCTCATCCACTGAGCGCCAAAACCAGAGGTCCAAATTATCTCACTGCCCTCTTCTTTCTCCAATATTTACCTGTCATTTCCAACAGCATATTTCAGGGAAATTATAAAAATTGTCAAGTTTTCCCTTATTTCTAGAACATCCCTTAGCATTCTTTTAGGCCCACACAACCCCCAAACAAATCCAAAAATTCCACATCTATCCACTGGCTGGTTGGATGACTTTGCTTACACAAAACAAAACCTTGAAACTCCTGATGCAACACATGGATTCTTGAAAGAAATGCACACCAATATGAATACAATGATACCTCAATAATGTAAAATAACTAGAGCTTAAAATTGAGCTCATTCGAAGTAGCTGCTATCATCGTCCCTATGGATGGTAACATTGATGCACCTGCATCACCTAATTATGTTTTAATTAAAAAAGGGCTTTTGATGGTGCCTTACAATCTTTGCATGGATGGACTCAATACATTTTAATGCGAAAATGTGCTACCACCCTGAGAGGAAGAGCTTAACTACTAATGATTTCACTTGAGCAGCTTTCGAAAGAGAAACTGCACATTCAATAGAAGGAAATCCCAAATCAATAAAATGAATATCTGCTAGATACTGTAGCTGAGTGAAAAGATTATAAATTAGAATATAAAGTGAAACCTATTGGAAAATTAGGAATTAAAAAAAAACTATCATTATGAGCAATAGCTAAAAACTTATGGAAATGTATGAGATCTTAAATATATGTCTGGCCCTTTGGAGAGTATAATGGACATTGAAGAAGAAACTTTAGTGGGAAATAGCACCATGGTTAGATGATAAGTAACTACTGCAATTCTTCTTTGTCATATAAAGGCTGAAGAAATAAGAGTTGACATGCCTTTCATGAAATGTGAGTTGATTTGTAAACAAATGATTGAGAATATATTTTTAACAAATTAATGTGCACATTTGAAATGTATAGCATTATCTCTGGCCCTTTTTTTCTCTGAGCTATTAATATACATGCTGAAACTTTGCATTTCCGTACTATCCCACTTCAAGTACATATATTTTCAATTCCATGTATGCCTAGATATTTAACCAGGCAGGCTCTGCATGGAACCTTTTTGGAGCTGGAATGGTTCCTCAGTGGACCGTTTCCACCGAAAACTGGCAAAACGGACTAACCAGTTTGCACTTTCAAGATGAAGAATCGATTCTGTCTGGTTTATTTCTAACTAGAATTGGAACTGGTAGAACCAATCTTGTACCTGTATCAAACTTATTTCATCTGCTAAATTTATCTACATGCGAAAGAACCGCATATTCAGGTAATGCTAATGTTAAAAAGCCAGTACATAGTGTGCAATGTTCTTAAACTTTCAGTCTTGTACATAAAGCTGCTCTTTGCTACACTAGTTTTGCAACTAATATTGTTGTAAATGAGTGTACCATTACGTGTGCAGGCGAATTTGTGAAAATAAAAGAGGCAAGGCGACGACTACGCGCATATGATGAACTCGCATCAGCTGGTGATTTTTCCCATGCTCTTTTGGTTGTAAGAGAGCATCTTCCGTCTGGTAAAACATGCATGAGGATTAACATCGACGCAACGAATATCGGAAATGTTGCTAGATTCATCAATCACTCATGTGATGGTGGCAATCTACTGGTTGTGTTGGTGAGGAATTCTGGCTCAATTCTCCCCAGACTTTGCTTCTTTGCTGCTAAAGACATCTCAGAAGCTGAGGAGCTCACCTTCAGCTATGGAAATACTTGTGCTAGGCCTAACAGCTTGCCTTGTTTTTGTGGTAAAGATGCTTGTGGAGGTTTCCTTCCCTCTGAGGATACTTGAGGGTTGATGGACATTGTGTTTGTGGTTGGGATTTGGAGTTCTATTAGATCTCTGGCTGGGTTTTGAATTAAATGGTTTAGAGTTTAGGGTTTAGAGTTTTACCAAAGAGCTGTGAATTATTGTTTTGCTCAAATTCAACTAGCTCAAAATGAAATGCTTCAATTTGTAATCAATTCTGTGTGTGTTTGTTTGTTTATATATATATATATAATTTAGGGTCATTTACGTGAAAGGCACTTTAAATATGAATATCAAAGATAAAATATTATGTATATTATACTAAAATTTTATAAAAATAATAATTTTTACACCATTTTCTATAAGTGATACAAAATTAAAATTGTTATTATAGAATAGTATGCTGACTTGACTTAGGTAGATTTTTTCATCCATAATTGGGAATTTCTAATAAATTTTGTAATTGATTTAGAGTTTTGAAGTTATCAAAAAATTTTTTGATCTTCGTAATTATACGTTCTTGTAAAGCAATTCTCCTTGAACTATTATGTTTCTAGATATTTTATTTTTTATTTACACAATTCTATTTTTGTATGTTGTCTGCATAAATTGTAATGAAATTATCATATTGATATAATATAAAATTCATCCTCTTCTAAAATATTTGAGTTATATTTTTTAAGCTAAATGACATTACTCTACATTGTAGGTACTCAAATGGAGGACTGCAGCATAATTTCTCATTGATACATCATTTTCATAACTTAGGCTCTGTTTGGTAATAAGAAAAAAAAGAAGATTTAATTGAAATTTTTAGCTATTTTTGAAAAATGTGTATGATGTGAAATAAAGTAAGTTGATTATATTAAAAATTGTATAGGATATGAAATAAAGTTGATTGATTTATTGAGAATTGTGTTGGATGTGAAATAAAGTGATTGTTTAATGTTGGAATTTGTGTGAGATGAGATATAAAATAATTTTTTAATATTTTTTTAAAATAAATTTAACATTTTGGCCATGAGTAATTTTAGCCATGATTTTTAGCTCATTGCCAAACAGGGCCTTAGAATAAGAAAATAGTAAACTGAAAGATATACTTGAAGAAAAGATAACGGAAGACGACGAGATATTTATAAAAAAAATAATAATAAAAAGTGAAAATATCTTCCTTCGATATATTCGGAAGTATTCTCGACATCGAAAGTAGTTAATAAATATAAAAATCTTGGATATCTTACATAAAAATAAGGTTGTATAATACCTATAGAAGAAGAACTAGCTAATGATCTTGCCATAGAATATTTCTTGCATATGAAGAACATAAAAAAATAATAAGACATAAAATATAAAGTTATTCAAAAAAACATTGTAGATGCTAATAATTTTGAAGAATAATAAAATTACACGCAGATTCACGTTTTTAAAATTTAACATCGGAGTTCTTGAATTTTAATAAATTATTAAATGGATCGTTTTTTATTATTAAATTCTTTTAGAATTACCATTTTACCCCCTACCCCACTCTCTCCTCCCGNGTGGCCAGTGCACGTGCGCGGGATCGGAAGAAGAGAGAGAGAGGGGTAGGGGTAAAATGATAATTTTAAAAAATTTTAATAATAAAAAAATAAAAAAAACCCATTTGATAATTTATTAAAATTTAGGGACCCGATATACTAATTTTAAAAATGTGGACTTGTGTTATTAGGTGTTAACCTCAAGAACTGAGTGTAATTTATCCATTATTTTATTATATATATATTTAGAACATAAATATTTGCTTAATTTTTATTATATTTGATATAGAGGTTGGAATATTTAGATTAATTTAAAGCTCACGATCTTCTTTTTGTGAAAAGAAAGGCAATTTTATTATTTATTAAATTTATTAAAATTATTTTATTATATTATTAAAACAGAATGTTTTTAGTAAATTATTATAATTACAATATATAACAAGTCTGTGTATAAAAAATGTTTGAATAATTACACTCATGTGCCTGAATTTAATGTTTAATAAAGTACAAATTCATATTTTTAAAATTATAATATTGAGATCTTGAATTTTAATAAATTATAAATGAATATTTTTTAATTTTTTATTATTATTATTTTTTTAAAATTAATATTATATTTCTCAATCTCTCTCTCTTCCCCGCCTCTCTCTCCTTCCGATTCCCGCTCACGGCCCACGGGCGAAAGCTGAGCAACCCACTGGCTGCCATGCGGGCGGGTGGCCACCGGTGGGTCGCACCGCGCGGCATCGTTCGTGCGCGGGGATCAGGAGAAGAAGGAGAAAAGATTTTAAAAAAATTTAATAATAAAAAATTTAAAAAAAACTAATTTAATAATTTATTAAAATTTAAAAATCTCGATATTATAATTTAAAAATATATATTTGTGTGTTATTAACGTTAAATTTAGGGATCTAATGTAATTATCTCAGAAATATTTATTAATTGAGTTTAGATTTAGTTTGAGTGTTTGCCCCGATCTAAATTCGAACCGATCCTTTTGCGGCCCTATCTGTGCCCTAGTTTGCTCAATTGATTCGTCCCTGGATTTTCTCAGTCTTCCGTGAGTCGTCTCTATGGGTAGCTTGCCGAGCTCCATCTTCCTCAGTCTGAGCTTCAGGTTCCGTCTCCTGCCGGCCGGCAGAGGACACGGGGAGAGGAGGACGAAAGGGGGGAAGAGATGGAAACGGGTTTCTGCACTGTACGCTGGGCCGCCGGAGGAGTGCAGGTTCAAGAGGCGGCGGCGGTTTGATAATGCTCGTTGCTTTTCGCACAGCGACAACGAGGATGAAGTGGAGAAGCGGGCTGGACCCTCGGGCGGCTCTACTGAAGAGGCGGAGCGGAGGGGTGACGGGAACGGTGGTGGTAGTGATGATATGCCGCGCTCTGAGCGGAACAATGCGTCTGTTTCTCCAAGGGTTAGTTCTGTTCCTTCTCCTTTTCCCCGTTAATGTCGCCGGTTTGGCACTGTTGCATACTGAATTGCATCATTTGAGCTTTTATTTTGGCCTTTCTAATTTCAAATGCCATGAAAAAGAAAGAAACTGGAAGCTGTTCAATATTAATTAACTTGGAGGCATCAGGCCTGAAACCACAATGACAATTCACTCGGCTCACACGCGAAGACACCTTGATTTGTTTTATGCAAGCATAATTTGTGGTTAAAGGTTCGAGTAAAATTGGAGATTGGTCGTATTTCTGCAACCATGTTTTTAATACCCATTAATTATAAACTTTAGTTTTTATGTATGCTGTTACTAGGTGACTACATTTAGGGGATTATTGAATCTGGGTCTAATATTTCTTTCTTTTTTTTAACGAAGTGTCAGTCCATGCGAAGGTTTTGTGGGATTTTATGGCATATAGCTTCCTTGAGTTTTAAGCAGGTCTGTGTTTGAGTGCTGACTTTTAAATTCTTCAAGATTATTATTTTAGGTTGTGTTAAAAGGACAAAGTTTCCAATGTTAATAAGCATTCCAATGAACAATAGTCAAGGCGCCCTTGATCTTTTCTTTACAAAGGCTGGAAGTGATTTGAGAAAGTTAGTGAAAAATAGAAAATTAACCTTGTCCTTGCTTGTTTAGATATTGTTTTTAGATTTGCAGAGAGAAAACGTGTTGTTATTTTTGTATGATTTGAAATAAAATTATTTTAATGTTGAGAGTTGTGAAATAAAATTGATTTTTTTAATAGGGTTTATGTAGGATGTGACATAAAGTTGATTTTTACTATCGAGATTTATGTGATATGTGAAATAAAATTTATTTTTTATATTAGACTATATGTTGTATGTGAAAGAAATGTTAAAAAATAATGAGCAGATTTTGAAGCTCCACCCAAACAATGCCAGGGTTTGTTTGGTTTGTAATTTATGGGTAAGTGTGTGAGATTTGAAATGAAGTTGGTTTGTTCTTTTTGAATTTGTGTAAAAGGTGAAATAATGTTAACGGTTGTATTAAAATATGTGTAAAATGTGAGATTACATTTTTTATGTTTGAGTTTATATAAGATGTGAAATAAAATTATTTTTATTAACGTGAATTAGGGTGGATGTGATAGAAGATTGGCTAAAATAGTCATGGTGTTTTTGGTCTTGCAACCAAATGAAGCCTTAAAGTTCCAACCTGTGAAGCGTGGGCATATCTCGTTTTAGAAAGCTGTACATTTGGTATTCTAGAATATATTCTCACAAATGCTCTATGACATATCTCATTCTTCATTTTGCAAAATAATTTTATATGTTTCTTTGAGCTCTTGGAACACTTTTATATATTTCTCTGTTTTAGTCTGAACTGGTCTAAGAATGCACTGTGCATGTTTTTTGAGAACCTTTTTTTGGTCCAGAAACTCATGTTGTGTGTTCATTTCATGTTTCCTATCCCTTCATAAATCTCCAAAAATGCTCAATTTTTTTCTTTCAAAAATCTATCCTAACTTTTCCCCAAAAAACCTTTGAAAAATTTTTAGTAACTGACTTAAAAGCTTAAGTTTGTAGGTTATGACCCAAAAGTATGTCTATATTCTCAGACACCCCCTCATGTGCAAGACTGCAAGGTCATTTGGCTTTGTCGCTTGGATGAAATGAAACACAAATCTTTTTATTATCTTATGCTAGAAGTATTTGGTGGATGCCACAACTCAAACTAGATATCTCTAAATCGAATGTGGTTGGAAAGGCAGAGGCAATTTAGTTGTTTAATATGTATTTAGAGCCTTGTGACAGTCATGCTGTCAAATGCAAATTGCAAACTGAACTTTCTTTTATAAGAGTCCAAACAAAAATTCTCTTGATGATCAAGGGTCCAACTTTTTTTCATGATATAAAAATATGGTATAGGATCCAGTTATGTTTCGGTGACACATACAATTACTTTTAACTATTCTATGCGCTTAACTGGCCTCTTTGCATTGGATTTTTGTCATTTAACTTTGCTGTTTATTTTTCAGTCTCATATCTTGCCAGAAGGACCAGCTTACAACAGTTTTCAGGTTGATTCATTCAAATTGATGGAACTCCTTGGACCTGAAAAGGTAGATCCATTTGACGTGAAGCTCGTTAAGGAAAAGCTTTTTGGCTATTCAACATTTTGGGTGACCAGGGAGGAGCCATTTGGTGACCTTAGAGAAGGAATTCTTTTTCTTGGGAATTTGCGTGGAAAGAGAGAAGAAATTTTTGCAAAACTTCAAGAAAAGCTTCATGAAGTTACAGGAAATAGATATAATTTATTTATGGTAGAGGAACCCAATTCAGAAGGACCGGACCCACGTGGTGGACCACGTGTAAGTTTTGGTTTGTTGAGAAAAGAAGTTTCAGAACCAGGACAAACTACTCTTTGGCAATATGTAATTGCTCTTCTCCTGTTTGTCCTCACTTTAGGTTCATGTGTTGAGCTTGGAATTGCATCTCAGGTTTGCATTTAATTTTAGCATTTCGATTTTCGATTTACACTTATTAGCCACATACTTATATGGTATAAGTAAATAACCTAGCTTATGCGATTAATCTAAATTGCAGATTAGCAGTCTTCCACCGGTGTTAGTGAAGTATTTCACTGATCCAAATGCTATAGAACCACCTGATATGCAGCTTTTAGTGCCTTATGTGGAAACTGCTTTACCACTTGCATACAGCGTCCTGGGTATTCAACTATTCCATGTAACACTCCATACATTACAAACTAATGTGGTCAACTTTACATCTGTGAATTCTCTGTGTTGTTCTAATATATTGTAAAATTATATTTCTGTAGTACAATTTCTAGTCCTGTGCGTCTGGGGGTCTGAGTGAAAGCTTCTCATCTGTTTCGTGCTTTCAATCATATTTAACATCATGGTGAATCAGATGCAGAGACACTTTTTATTTTCTTGTAAATAAACCATGCTGTGCTACCACAACAGATTGATGTTCCTTTCTTTCTCCTTTTAAGAAACATGTGCAACCTTCTCGTGAAGATTGTTTAAGTTTTACATGTTGATAGGATTTATGATTCATTCACGAAGTTTTATTGTAGGTAGACTATTACATATATTGCGTATGATTTGTTTTCTCATATATACATAATGATTCATAGTGGTCCATTAACTTGGTGTATAATTCAATTTTTCTCTCTTACGTAGAGAAAAGAAATTATGGTAACATAGGACGCCTTGTCTTTTCTTGAAGAACATTTTTATAAAGTAGGAAATAATATTTTGCCATAATGGGAAGCGGTGTACCAAAAATACTGTAGATATGTTAAGACTTCATCAGCACGCTATTCTTACTTTTTGATATTGATAAATAAATGATATGACAGGTGCTGATTTGAACATTCTGGTTAATAGATGTTGTTTGAGCTGTTAGTCAAATCCTGATTTCATTGAATAAGATTTTCCCATTTATTTGTAGAAGAGAATACAATGTTCCTAAGGAACAACTTAACCTAAAATGGTCTACATGAATCAGGTAAACCGACTTTCTAAAGCCGAACCTCCAATTATAGCATATGTATATGTGAAGATGATTGAGCTTGTTGCATATTTCTGGAAAATGAGAAGGCTTTAATGACTCCAAAGATATCTTTAATTAATTAGGCTTGTTGATATAATACTTATCACGAGAAGATGATTGATATTTTCTTTTATTCCGGCTTGTTGCCTTTCAAGGAGCCCTTGTATTCTTGAATTGATGAATCACCTTGTTGCAATGAAAATAGCTTAGAATAAACTGTGTAGACACATGAAATATTACTGTTCTAAGAATAAGTTGAGCAAAAAGAATCTCACACTGCCTTAGCTAATTCGTGAAAAATATCAGTAGAGGCAGTAGAAGATTCCAACTTATTTAACATACAAATGAGAACAACATAGTTTGAAGCTACTACTCTGCCTTATGAGGAGAGCCAAGATGTACTAACATCTCATGAAAGCAAACAAGAAACTGAAAGGCTGTAGACCATAGAAAGTAATTTGTACAATAAAAGGTTATGGTAGTGGAAATAATAGAAGAAAACATCAATACAATAATTGAAGCCTTGTTGCTAATCCAATTTGGTTGCAATAGCGATAAAAGCAACATTGTGCTGAGATTTGCTCGCCTGATCGAGTATCCAAGGCAAGCGTGAATCTTGGTGGGATAGGGCTCATGAACATAAAAAAGGTGGGGTGCTCAATAGGATGGGAAAAGGGCGCCGGGGGGAGAGGGGGGGTGCCACCTAGATAAGATTGAGACCTTTGTGTTTCATCTGTTTGCGGCGCTCATGCTGTGCAGCCTTAGCATGCAAGAGGAGGGGAGGATGGGGGCTGCAAAGATGCTTTCATCTCTGGGTAGACAGAGGTGCTCGGGACTCATGGAGTCGCTAATGGTCTTGCAGGAGGGAGGGCAATGTTCTGATACCAAGTTAAATATCTATAGCCAACTGACTTAAATCTAAACTTATAGTTTATGGCTTGATAATAATTTTATATTCTTTCAAGCCGAATTAACGGGAATGGTTGGTTTATATCGTATATTCGATTATGGGGGAGAGAATACAATGGACCTAAGGAATAATTTATAAACTAAAATGATCTGATGCGAATATAAACCATGTTGACTCATATTCTAACTGAAATAATTTGCACCCAAGAAGGGGTGGTGTTCTTCTGACATCTGACATATCGCGCATGCTAAAATTAAGTCAAAGATATTGAATAGAGCAATGAAATTGAATAAATGAAGGCATTGGAAAGAAAAGCGACGAGATATTTTTAGGTGATTCGACACTTATCTCGTACTCCATCCAGCGGTCTTCATTCTTGGGTCTACAATACCTGATCAATTCATGCTTCACAAATCATATGTAGAGAAGCATTTCTATTTAATGATTTTTCCTCGTAGAGCACAAGATCATCCCTTAAGGCCTTAACCTAATTCTTCATGGCTGGATTAAGTGCTTAAAAAGAAAAGAAAAATCTATAAGAAAATAATTTTTATGTAAAGAAGAAAATACAGTGACGAGTCTAGCAGTAGGTTATATGACATCTTAGCTCAAACCTAGCTCTTATTCAAATCAATGATTGAAATTCTGAGAGAAATCTTCTTGAAAATGATCCGTAGGTCAAAACTTCCTTAATTTCAAGTGTATGATTATGTAAATAGACTTGTTTTGGATAAATCGGATGTCCAGATTAATATGGGCGTTCAATTTCTTGCAATGAACTTTTTGTTCTATTTTGGCTTCTTGAACATTAATTTTGAGTGATTTAGATGAATTCATGTACCTAGTATTTTCTATAAGTATGTTATTTGATATCATAAAATCAATTTAATTTTATGCTAGTCAGATCTATCATGAAAGCTATTCATTTATCGAGAAATTTAATGGGGATGTTAGGGAGAGAAAATTAGATTCGCATTTGATTTTATTGATTTAGAAAAAGTTTATGATAAAGTTCCAAAGAAAGTGCAATAGAGAATTTTAAAAAAATAGGAATGATCTTGCTCATGTAAAAAGAGAAAAAAAAGTTAAAAAAGACATGAAAAAAATTATAAGGAATAATCTTACATATTTACAGCTAAAATGAGAATTTGTTATTTGATAAAGTGCAATGAAAATAAAGGATTCATGTAGCCGACTCACCTAGTGGGATAAAGGTTTACTTTGTTTTTTATATTATTTGAGCAAATCTATGAAACATGTACACCTCTAAACACTATGGTGTGTTTGTGTTGGATACATGGACACAATGGGACACGAGGGGACGCGACGTTGGACACACCTTGTGATTTGTCCCATTAAAATAATATTTAAAAAAAAAGTAAAGAATATTTTTTGGATACGCTATGATACTTTAAAACATCTTAGGACACTTCTTAGATAGAAGACATTTCTGAGACACTTGCAGGATACTTCTAAAACGCTTTCAAGACACTTTTGAGATATTTGCAGAACACTTTTGGGATACTTGTAGGATAGAACTGAATACGATTAATACTAATATTAAATTTATTTAGTAATATTTTATTTTTTATTAATAGTAAATATTAAACTAAAACTTATGAACACCTCTGGTCCTCTACCTTCTCTTTGTTCTTTTATTAATATTTATAATTTTTTTTATTATTGTTAAGATTTTATCTAATAAAACTAAAAATTATTAAAATTTTACTTAATGTAAGTCAAAATTTTAAATTAACTAAGCTAAATCAATTTTTTCTCCCGCTTCCCTTGAGCCTCACAAAAATAAACTAATTACAAAAAGTTTAGAGCTCTAGCTTCACCAGTCCTCTTATCCTCAATGCCGAAGGCACTTATCACTTCTTATTGTCGTGCTTACGATGGTTATCCTGTAATCAAAACTGCATTTTCTCTTATTCTCTCATCAACTTTGCAATGTGAGCTCTAAATTTATTTCTCAAATTTTTGCAATGCCAACATCTCTTCTCAGGTTCTCATTTTAATTTTATGAGACTTTTGTGCTACTCACAATGTATATTTAAAAACTAAGTTTATTGTATTTTTATGTATTTTTAAGTAAGAATTGCTTTTTTATTATTATATTTGCGTGTCATGTTATGTTCTATGTTTTGAAAAATTATTGTGTTGCTGCGTTGCACCGTATCGTGTCCGTGTTTTTATAGGAGCAAGTTTTAAGTATACTTTCAGAGTGATTTAGATTATATATATGCTCAAAATATTTAATAGATTTAAATATGATAAATTGAATAATTACTTATATGTCACAATAAACTCATCGTTTTACTTATTACACATCCTTACTTTATAAATTACACAGTGCATATTTTGATTATACTATGCACATCATAAATTACTAAAATATTATACCGGACACACCACGGTTGTGTTATGGAGGTAGTTTTCATACATTTTGTTATTTGGAATGTAATTTATAAAATATGGATAGATTAACATGTAAAATAACAAGTTTATTATGTCATATAGGTAATTATCTCTAAATCAAATTACTCAAATTACTCTAAAACCCAAGGTTGCTTATAATTTTCTACCCTTATTAACTGTCAAATGGAGTTCTTAAATCTTTGATCTTGACTTAATGGCTTCCATCTCGAGTTCATTAAGCTCTATTTCTCATGTCAACATTGTGGGTTCTCGATCTTCTCAACTCTAAACAATATTCAAGATGTTTTTAAGCTAATATCTTTTCCATGTGTTAGTCCTGTTTTGACACAACTTGAAGACAAAGTTGGAACCACCATTGATGGTTGGTTATCATCAAACTTGTAGGGCTAATCAAGCTCTTGGGGCTAACAGTAACAGATGTTGTTGAGTAGTTGATATATTTCATTATTATTTGTACACTTGTAAACTTGTCATATTTTGCTTATACCTCTGATCTTTATGATACTTGTAAACTCTTAGCTTACCTTCTCATGCATTAATGTATTACATATGAGTTTAAATTGTTACTGTTTATTTTGGGCTTATGCACATTTTTTGGTTTTCTTCTATGTAATTACTATGCTACATTTATCATTGGCCTGGGCAGTAGAATTCCTTATTAATGAAATAGTTCAGTGTTTTGAAGTCCAACTGAGCAAATATCACTTTGGAACTTATGCATTAATTTCTTCCAAATTAGATGCGTAATGTATTGTTGTGTTTTTTTCAATTCATGGTTGGCTTAAATCTTGCAGTTCTTGACAAAATGATTTCACGTACTTGAACTTTTGGTTATATAATATTTTCTTCTATATTTTATGTTGATTTGAAGGCCTTCCACATAATGTGCAATTATTCATTGAATTCTTGTACAACATAATGATTTTGCGAAATCATGAAAACAGGAAATTGGTCATTTTGTAGCTGCTTTTCCTAAGAAAGTGAAGTTAGGCATCCCGTTCTTCATTCCTAACATTACCCTAGGCAGCTTTGGTGCAATCACCCAGGTTAGTTTTAGTATTAGCTTTAAAAGAAGTTGACTGCAACTTGCCTTTTCATTTATTTTGAAGCATTTAAATGTGTCTTGAGGTAATGTTGCAAATTCGCATTTGAGCAATGGACTCCTTTGGGTTATAATTGTGCTGCCTGTCTGATTTTCAGTGTAAGTACAATCAGTTGTGCGTGTTCATTACAAAGTTACTAGAACAATTTTTTATTGTGTTTTTAGCATTCCTTGACTAATGAACTGCTTCTAGTTGAGTTTAAGTAGAATGACTCTTGAATCTAATTTTAAGTTAATTCAAAAAAATAATTTATATATTTTTTTGATAGTCAACTCAAAATAATATTGAAGAGACTTTGCACATAACACTCAGCAATTTATTTTAGATATACGGTTTTTGGCATGTAGGTTTTTTTATTTTAATTTGAGTTGTACTAATGAATCGAACTGATTGGTTCATCCAACCAGTATTATTCTCTTTCCTCTCTTTTTCTCTGAATGGAATATATAGTGTCTAAAGGGAATATATAGTGTTATTGTCTTACTTTGAATTTCTGTTTGTTTTCTCTCTTTTTCTCTTTGTTTGATTTTGGCATGGTTCCTTGAGGGAAAGGAACATCATAATGGGGAGGGAGATCATATAGCTAACCTATGCTTTTTTTAATTTGAGTTGAATTTATGAATCATTTGATTCACCTGGCTAGCATTGTCCATTGCAGTGTATTTTTAATGGATGTAACAATGGAGCAAACACTTATGGAGTTTGTTATAGTCGAATTTATCAGGCATTAGGGCTGATTCCGCGCACCTCATTTAGTTGGGTTGAGTTAGTTTGGATTAGGTTTGGCTGATTTTGCCCGTTCGATCGATTAGATCAGGTTTAGATTAGTTTGAATTAAGTTAGTTTAGTTACGTTAGTTGAGCCTATTTGACTAAGTTAATTTATTTTATTTATTTTTTTATTAAGTCAATCCATTTTTATTTGAGGCTATTTATTTATTTATTTTTTATTTATTGGATTTTATTTAGTTCCAACTCGCCAATTAGAATTGTAGCTCTAAGGAATTTCCTATTTATAGGGCTGGAGTTTATAAATATTTCTTTGGTCTAAAGAATAAAACAAAAGTTCGTCCTCTTGGTTCATGGAATTGAATTTTAGTTCATGAACTTGAATTAGTGTAGAATTCCGTAAAGAAAGATTACATCATTTTTACCTTCACATTTTTATAATATAGTCAACAACAATTTTTTTATTGTGAATTGTGTTAGCCACACATCTCATCTTTTAAAAAAAAAAAACCCACACATCTGTCTTCTAAAACTTCTAATTGCTCTTTTTCATGCCAAATAGTTTCCCTTTCTATGGTGCATGGATGAACTTGTCCAAACATCAAATTCTACTGCATGGCAGCAATGAGCCGTGGTCCTTGTAGCCAAACTAGTTGCAGTTGTATGCTTATTTAAAGTAGGTGATAAAGCAGCCTGGTCAACAACATGTCATTCTAAACCGTTCCAATGCTGACCATTCTTTTGTGCTACAGCTAAGATGGTGTAAAAGAGTACCCTTCGGCCAAATAGTTGTCGACAAGAACATATATTGCCTTTACCTTGTAATTTAGTTAACATCCTCACCATCAAGTGAAATTGCGTTGAAATTCCCTTGTCGGTATATTAAACTTGATGATTATTTATGCATCCACTTAAGAGTCCTAGATTTTCATTTTTTGCATCCTTCCAAAATTGCGTTGAAATTCCCTTGTCGGTTGTTGAAACGACCATGCCTATGCTTCATAATAATATGTTCTTACCATTTTCTGTATAGCCTAAAAAGTCTCAAACATGGCTTTCGAGTGTTGAATACTAAACATTTTTTACTTTATGCGTGTTACTAAGTTTTATCTACCAAATAGTTGTATTTCTATTTTTCTGACTACTATGTGCACATGAAAATGCAAGTATTTCATAATCTAATCCTATAGCTAAATGTATGGGTTACGCTTAGAGGGTTCGATGTTATCTTGATGTTATATCATATTATTTAGATGTCATCTTTTGATTGTCCGTTTTATAATTTTTTAAAAGTCTATTTAAAGATGTCAAATCAAACAATTATTTTTTCTGAATAACTTGACAAAGTATTAAAATAACATTGAACCAACCGCCCTCTCAGTCCTTTGTCTCCAAGAACAAGTTAATAGTTGCATTGATCTTCATACCATTGGAAGTTTATACTCTTTCTTATGATCTAATCATCATATAAACATGTTTTGGTTATAATTACTCATTATGTTTGGTGTAGTCAGGAATCAAAAAAATTTTCAGGGAGGATCTACTTTATTATGAATTTATGCGTCTCACTTTGGTTTATTTTTATTAGTTCATGCAAACATGCCTTTTCTTGCACGACTCTTAGGAGAGACACCTCTCTGTTTATTAGAGTTGCCACTTATCCAGCTTTGTCTAAAGTGTTGTTTTTCTGAAATGGCATATGCCATATAGCCATGCTTTTGGGCGTTGCATTGCATACTATGCACACTTCAGGTAGTTTCCACATCATTAAACTTGCTTTTATAAATTAATTGCAATATTTTTTATTTGTTACATATGCTCTTAATACTTATTTTAGTTTTACTTGTACTCATCTCAGATTAGAAATTTGTTTCTCATCTTCCGTTATTTTGTGTAGTTTAAATCTATTATTCCAGATCGAGGTGTAAAGGTCAACATCTCCATGGCTGGTCCATTGGCTGGTGGTGCACTTTCTTTTTCCATGTTTTGTGTTGGTTTGTTGCTCTCAGCAAATCCAGTTGCTGCAGGAGACTTGGTGCAAGTCCCTAGCATGCTTTTCCAAGGATCTCTTCTCCTTGGACTGATTAGTAGAGCAGCTCTTGGGTACACGTATGCCCTCTCTTCATGATCCTTGCCTTTCTCTCTCTTTCACTGTTTTTTCCAATGTCACAGGGATTAATAATTTCTACTCCATGAATATTTTTTATTGTACCTGGCTGGTTCAAGGCATGTTGATACACTATGGGCCTATTTGTTTGTAAGGTTTAATTTAACAAGGTTAAAATTAAACTTGGATAGAGATATTTTTTTATTAAAAGTTGTGAATGTTGTGAAATAAAGTTAGTTATTATGTTGGGATATGTGAGGAATGTGATATAAAGTTAGTTATTATGTTGGGATATATGAGGGATGTGATATAAGTTAGTTATTATTTTAGTAATGTGTGTAGGATGTGAAATAAAGTTAATTTTTAATATTAAATTTTATGTGTGATATGATATGCCAAGTTAATTTTTAACTTCCAAACAAACGGGGCCTATATGATTGATCGATAAGGCATGCCTGATCATATAAACTTTACTTCTGTATTGCCTCGTGCAGGAACGACCCAGTGGGCACCTCTTTTAGCTTGAGTCTTATAAAAGAAAACCATGTTAAATCCCCTTTTCTCGGATTTGTTACCGATTCATGATGGAATAATCTCATGTTTTCAAAATCATCTTATGCAAAGCTGTCTTTACTTCTTTTTAGGGCTGACATTCAGAAAGATCCAATAATTCTAATTTAGCTGTTGTCATTTTTTGGATGGCCAAGATCCAAAAAAATTCTAATTCGCATATCTACCGTTTGTTTGATCCTTGACGATAGGAAGATCCAATATTCATGCATGTTCCCTAAAATTTCATGTGAGGAAATCTTCTCATCAACTTTTCCTTCATCTTAGGCCAATACATTACTAAACTATGGGTGAGAAAAGAATATTATCTGGTTTGCAGCAACATATGAAAGAAGTGAATCACTTTGGTAAAAGTTCATATTATCTTGTTTTCTTGAAAGTTTTTCACGTTTGATATAGGCTGAGTATCATGTTTTCACCTTCCACTAAGGAGAGTAATATTGCTGCCTTCTAGTTACTTAGAAATCATGTAAAAAAAAAAGATCATAGAGATAGGTAGGCGGTTATAGAGGAGGATGCTAAAGGAATCTTTATCTATGAGAAAGAAAGAATTGGAAAAAAGATTTGTAAGAAAGATGGGAAAATAGTATTGTTCCCAATACTAGAGCGATTGTTGTGGTACAGTTCCAATCAAATGAAGCGGTTGATTTGAACAGATAGTGGATGCAGCCGAAATTGCCAGCCCATCACAACCACGCACCAGTAGAAAAATTGGAAACAGTGACCAGGGAACTTTGGCCCGGTCAAGGAAGGGAGTGAAGGGAGAAGGAAGAGCAGAGTAAGGGATGAAGTTCATCATCCCAACATCCTTCACTTTGAGTTTTCAATGCATCCATCCCCACTTTATAGATCTACAGATAGCCAACCATGCAATTTTGTATTTCTATAACCTCCTACCAACTTGTATAACAGGTTAACAGCTTGCATGACCATCTCATTTAGTTTACCAGCAGTTTTTGTTGTCTTTTCCCGTGCTTAGGCATTGTATTATCAGTTTTGAGATTTTTAAGGTTCCTTAGGCATTCAGATTAAATGTAAGCCTTTCTTATCTTTCTTGCTCTGCCCATTTACATCTCTAAATCAAATGGAATTTTCTACAAGCATATATCTTTTACATGCCCACCTAGTGGGGTAAAGGCTTTGTTGTTGTTGTTGTTGTTGTGTATATCTTTTACATAAATGCAGATTGAAGTACTAGTTGCAAATTTATGTGTTTCATGTTAGTCATTTGTAGAAATTGTTGATTTGATTTGTTTTGGTTGGCTTGGGGTGTTAGAATCCACTTGGATTTGGTGTATAGAATTACCAGTTGATTTTTTCTTTTGAAAATTGAATTACCAGTAGAATTTCACTGTTGTCCTACTTAGAAGTTTATATCAAGTCAAAGTTTCCTACTTCAAACACCGCCTGCTATTTTCGAACATATACGACTGGCAAACAAGCATATGCAGTTGGTTTGGTATAGATTGTGCTCCCCTAATGACGGAATTACTAGTTACTTCCATTCTCAGATATTGTAAGTTATTTCTTGCAAAACTCCTTTTCTCGTACTATATATCATACATATTGTGAGATCACCAAACTTCCTCTGGGTAGTAACTGTAATACAGCCAGTAGCGTGAGATTTTTATCACATTTATGTCGTCTTCTGCTTTGATTTCCACCAATCAGTCCTCTTTTGTTTATATTCCACTCTAGTTTTAAGGTGTATAAGCATAATTCCCTTTAGAGCAACCGAAATTTTGTAAGAGAAAAATCTTCCTTTGCTGTTATGAATAAAGTCAAGGTTGACATCATCATCAGCTAAGCATTATTGAACTCTATGGGTTTGGTTTAATGAATCATTTGTCACTAATCATCTCTGTAGTGCACGCATGTTACAATATCCCTTGAATGTCACTGTTTGTTTATTTGTGGTTTTGGCTGTTTCATATGATATGGACCTCTTCATTTGTCTGAGTAAATCTAGCGTTTCATTAACAATCACGTGTTTCAATGCCTTATCAAATTACATGGGGTTGCTTTTATGTATCCTTTTCCATCATTCATTTTTTAATGTTGCATGTGGTGTTACATTATTCCTTCCAAGTGTTTCTGTTATTTGATTTGTATTTTGGCTGTTTCCATGAGACATCAACAATTTCATTTGTTCGGAAAATCGCACATTGCATGCACTTTTCTGTGTATCAACGTACTCTAGTAGTGGAAAATACATTTTAGCTTTTAATCTTCTCGGCTTAGACTATGTTCATACTCACATACTGACTGATAATCTTGTGCAGAACCATGCATGCGGCCACAGTTTCAATTCATCCCCTTGTAATAGCTGGCTGGTAAACTATTGTTTCTTATATTTCATTATGCCATGCCATTTGTACATGCTTATTCCTAATGCATTTAATGCAGGTGTGGCTTGACCACTACAGCCTTCAACATGCTTCCTGTAGGATGCCTTGATGGTGGAAGAGCAGTACAGGTACACGTGTTCTCTGTAGTGACTGGAAAGAGAAGAACAAACTAACGAATCTCGTTTAGTTTTTTTCTCCATCTTTTTTGGGTTAAGGGTTAGAATTGTAGAGCTTCTGTTGAAACTAATCGTGCAGTAGATAGAGAAATTTTCAAAATAAATCTATTCACCATCAACAATGTGGCATTCTGCCCACACCGACTTCCTTTGGTAAGCAGTGGGTTTTTTGAATTGTTTAGAAATTGTATTGGAATTTGTTTATGTGGTGAAATAAAGTTACTTTTAATGTTCAGGGTTCTATAAGGAGTGAAATAAAGTTGTATGTTGAAATATATGTATGATCTATGAAGCACCGATACTACGTATCCGATACGCCACGTGGCGTATCAATTTTTATTTTTAATTTTTAAAAATCCGATACACGCCCGATACTTGCCCGATACTTGTCCGATACTTCTAATTAAAGAAAAAATGTTGAAACAGTTGGTCTGGCCTACACGATAAAAATAAAAAAATATATTATACATAAAACACAACTCACGCATAGACTCAAACAATAAAATTGAGAGATATACTGAACTCACACAATTGAGATTGCAAAATGCTTACTGCACGCTAGTGTTTCGGCAATAGAAAAAGAATTTGGTGTTCGCAAGCAACTGTATTATCTAATTTTTCTATATCAACTATACTATCTTTTCTTCTATTAAACACCGATCACTTTTTTTTTTACTTTAATCAAAACTCATATTATGAAAATGATAGAACTTTGGTCTTTTTTATTTTGTTTATTTATTTAATTAAGACTCAGAGAGAGGAGAGCATATATCTACTTTAACTAGATTAGTATATATGAGTTTATGTCACATTATCTATGTTATTTTCAATTATATGTTGTTTGCATCGAGCTAATTAATTTAGGTTCGATTTAAATTAAAACTGAAACTAATTTACTGATGTATATTTAAACTCTCATCTCATTTAGATAATTTGTGATAGGTTGAAAGTAATTAAATAAATTTTAAAATATTATTTTAATTTAAAATCTTTTAAATTCAATAGTTGTTGAAGGATATTTTTATTTTTTGTATTTCAATTGTCTATAATATTTTTTTAGTGATATTAATAATGTTTAAAAAATATAATTAATTTGAAATAAAAAATAAAAAATATTTTTGAAAATTATAAAAATAAAATGTATAAATTATTATAATTTACTATAGATTTATATCTTAAATATGAGAATATGACATATTATACATAAATATAACAGCCGTATCCTGACGTATCCGTATCCTATTTTTTTTAAGTTTGACGTATCGTAGTATCCGTATCGTATCGTATCCGTATCGTCGTATCGTACTCGTGCTTCATAGTGTATAATGTTAAAATAAAATTTATAATATTTCGATTTCGAATGAAAAGCAAAAAAGGACATGTGTAAGCTGTGCAATTAATTAGGATTTTGTCTTGAGATTTGTGTTTGATTAGTTCGGGATGTTTAGACATTTTCCAAATTAAAGTTAAACTTGTAAACAAGGGTGTGATGGTTTAATCCAACCTGATCCAAATTGTAGTATAGGTGTTATGGTTGTTATACTCTTGTCACAGTCCTGAAGTAAATCAACATTTGGTTGATCATGTTAATTTCAGAATTAGGTTGAAACAAAGACTAGCCCATTTACTTGTCTTATGAGGTTTGTTGTTAATGGATTGAGTTGGGTTTGTTTGTCTTCAATTAGCTCAGTTTTGGTTTTCGATCAGTATCTGGCTGCAATTCTTCACTTTAACTAAAACATATTGACGTTTTTGTTGAGTTAGAGTCAAGTGTGATAGATCTGATTCAGATTGAGTCTGAACTCACGTTGTTGACCTGCTGTAACACCCTTGCCAGTAGCACAAAATCTGATTAACACACTGCAAGTATGTATTGGTTTTATTTATCAGTTGCAATTCACGAGCTTTGGAAGCTAACCTTCATTTCCGTCTTTACACGTTCCTGTAAAAAGGGTCATCAGCTTGAATAATCGAGTGATTTAGCATGATTCTCTTTCTCCATTTTCGTGGTTAACCTTTCTCATTGATAGGGAGCTTTCGGAAAAAACATGCTGTTTTCCTTCGGCTTGGCAACATACTTGTTGCTTGGACTAGGAGTGGTATACCCTTTTTTTTCTCAACCCTTTTATATTCTGCATTTGTCTTTAAAGATAAGATGTGTAACATATTCTTCTTTCCTATTTTAGCTTGGAGGACCGCTGTCGCTTCCCTGGGGCTTGTATGTACTAATATGCCAGGTATTATAAGCATTTCAATTTTTCCCTGGGGCTTGTATGTACTCAAGTTCGGTTGTTCCATTTTTCAAAAAGTTTCACTCTTCAAAAAGATTTCGTAGTTGCTCAACTTATTAAGGAGTTAAGTAGTTTGATTTTTTAATCTGTTTAAAGTTGAGCCATCTTTTGGTTAGCTGCTTGCTTGTGCAGTAAGTTTAAGTAGTATCCCCAATGGCTATAAGTTAAGCTGTTTAACTCAACATTTAAGCAACAATGACGTCGAACCTTAAAAAAAAAAAAAAAAAAAAAAAAAAAAAAAAAAAAAAAAAACAAACAAACAAACAATGACGTCGAACCTTAACTTGAAAGCTGGGCTGCTTAAGTTGACAAGTTGTGCTCAAGCTGGATGCCAAATTTAGCCAAAAGATTGATACTAAAAGATGGCTGTCCTAAAAGTAGCACAGTCAAATTCGAGAAACCTAAAGGGACGTTTGGTTCAATGTTACCTTGATATTATATTATTTAAAAAAAATAATTGTTTAATTTAATGACATCTATAAATAAATTTTATAAAATTATAAAATTATTAATTAAAAGATGACATTTAGATATCATAATATTTAGATTACATGACATAATACTAAGAGAACAATGAACTAAATAGCTTCTAACTTTTGTTAGGTCCATATATGCCTCTTGCATGTTTATCACAATGAAAACGCCAAACATCGGCTTACTCTCCAGCAATTGACTGTATTTTTATGTCGTGTCTTGTTCCGGTGCAGAGGTCGCCGGAGAAGCCGTGCTTGAATGATGTGTCTGAGGTGGGGCCTTGGAGGCAAACAACTCTGTTAGTAACCATTTCTCTTGTTGTGCTGATTCTTCTTCCAGTGTGGGATGAGCTTGCTGAGGAGCTAGGCATTGGCGTTGTCTCAGTTTTGTGAGTTAAATAGTTGCAACAATTGCAGGCTCTCAAGAGCTCCTTTTTTGTAGTGATTTTTTTTTTTTTTTTTTGAACTATACATGATGTAGAGCTTTTGTAATTTAAGATCAGTAAGGATTTTCAGTCCCTTGCTCTATAATATGTGCCATTTTAATTAATACTAAGGGTCTGTTTATTTGTAAGGTTAAATTTAAGAAGGTTAAAATTAAACTTGGATATAAATATTTTTTTATTAAAAATTATGAATGATGTGAAATAAAGTTAGTTATTATGTTGGGATATGTGAGGGATGTGATATAAAGTTAGTTATTATGTTGGGATATGTGAGTGATGTGATATAAAGTTAGTTATTATGTTGGAATATGTGAGGGATGTGATATAAGTTAGTTATTATTTTTATAATATGTGTAGGATGTGAAATAAATTTAATTTTTAATATTAAATTTTATGTATGATGTGATGTGCTTGGTTAAAATTAAATCAGGTTAATTTTAAATTTCTAGACAAACGGGGCCTAAAAAATTTATTTATATTTTACATCGAATTAGAGAATATGTTTGATTAATTTAAAAATTAGATCTAAATCCTATTAACTTTTATTTATCTGCATATGTATAGATGTATATATGCCTGTGTTTTTGTATGTTCATGTATATTTATATACAGTAAGTATATTTATGTGAAATTTATATATTTATTTATGATTTATGTAAAAATGTGTATTTAAATATATATTGTATTTAGATATTTATGTATATGTTTATTTATTTATATAAATATATATATATACGGATATTTCATCTAAAATAGAATATTGTGGGTGAGAATAATATAAAAAAATCCTAACTACTAAAAATCAATTTAAAAAGTGGATATTATAAAAGTTTTCAATGCTAAATATCACTTTTAAAATAATATAAGTTGCAAATATCTGTTAATTTTATTTAAGTAGGCTACTGAGTTTTCTAAACTTTATAGTTTACTTGATTTAAATTTAATTCAATTTTTTAAACTCCTAATTAGTTTTCTTGAAAGTTATCAATTTAATTTATAATATAATATATATTTAGAATATTTTAAAATATTAAGAAATTTTTACATGTAAATATATTATAATAGTTTGTATAAAAAGGTGAGAATAAGTAGATACATATGGATAAATTAAAGCTGAATTTTTGAATTTAAGGATAAAATTTTAAAAGAATAATTACCTATATGTCACATAATTTAATTTTATTTATGTTTTACCTATCCATTCTAAGTTAATTACGCTTTGCATACTTAAAATATTACAAAATCTTACGTACACACATTTGAGTTAAAATTTAATCAAAATCTATTTGAAAAAAAAAATTCTGTTAGTAAATCATTAAAATTATTTTTTTACTCTTAATGGTACATATTTTTCTCTTCCTCAATACCACACTAAAGCGCTGATTTGTCCTAAAATCAATTTACATCGCGGATGTCTCCTTCTTTTGCCGTCACCTAAACATTAGGGTTTTAGGATTTTCATTCAAAATATATTTAAATATTCTTAAAATAATATGATGAACGGCTCAAATTTTTTATAATCTAATTATAGTTAGGTTATTGAAAAATTATGATTACTCATTATAATAGAAATAAGTTAAAATGTGTGTATGTAAGATTTTATAATATTTTAAGTGTGCATAGCGTAATTAACTAAGAATGGATGGGTAAGGCATAAATAAAACTAAATTGTGTGGTATGTAGGTAATTATCCCTAGAAATTTTTATGACTTTTATTTCAATCTCGTTAATTTTTTATTTTTATTTTTATTTAAGATAATTGAATCAATAAATATTTTTATTCTTAAAATTTTGACAAATTAATTAAAATTTAAGTTGATTTTGCTAAGATGGAGCTAAAATTATAAGAGAGGCTATGCCTAGCTCTAATCAATATTGAATTGAACTCTTCTAGCTTATATTTTAAATTAAATTAAGATCAAAAAAAAAATTTAAGTAGATTAAATTGAGATCTGATTGGCTTGAAATCGAATCGTTAACATCCAGTAGGAACCCAAGTGTAATTTATAATCTAAAGAAGTAAATTTAGTATATGATTTGTTTGTTTTATTGGAGCAATTAATAACCTAATCCATTAAGCAAAAGTAAAATTAACATAAACGAAAAATACTGATTTTAATTTAAAAGTTGATTATAATCTAATCCATCTCAAAATTAAGATTAAGGATTGTTTAATTCTAATTTCATTACTTTAAGTTCTAAATCCTATGTTTTTCTCAGAACTCAAACTCTAAATCGCAAACTCTATTATATGCGGAGTTTGGTTAGTTTAATTCTTGTTATAAATCTAATATTTATTAATTAATAAATTAATTAATCATAATTTATTAAATTAAATATTTAATTTATTGGACAATTTAATGAATTAAAATTTTAAATCATAATTATTAATGAGACATTTACATGGTAGACACAAAAATTGGGCTAATTTACGGATTTCATCATAAATCTCAAAATATTACAGTTATCACATCTAAAATAGCTATTTTTTTCATTTTTCACATCCTGCAATAAATTCTATTAGAAGATTTAACCAAAGTAAATCTCAACAAAATTTCAGCCATTGATCATATCATTTAATCATCGACCTTCATGTTAGGGCATCGCGGAGCTGCATGGTTCCGGCGGCAGCGTATTCACGAGAGGCGGCTGCGTATTCATGCAAGGTGGCAGCGTATTCTCGTGAGGCGACAGCGTATTCACGCGAGCATCACTCTGCTATTTGTATCTTCTTCTTACACGGGCATCGCGAGCGGGCATCGGACCTTTGTGAGGCCGGCAGCGACTAACTCTGAAGATGCAAAAAGGTTCGATGCTCGCTCGCGATGCCCGCATAAGAAGAAGATGCAAATAGCAAAATGATGCTCGCGTGAATACGCTATCGCCTCGCGTGAATATGCTACCGCCGGAACCAATGTAGCTCTGCGATGCCCTAACATGAAGGTCAAAAAAATAGCTATTTTAGATGTGATATCTGTAATATTTTGAGATTTATGATAAAATCTATAAATTAGCTTAATTTTTGTATCCATTATGTAAATGTCTCTTTATTAATTTATTAGTTTATTATTAGATGTGCATAATAAATTTTTAATTCAAAATATCTTTAAACTAAAAGAATTAAAATAAATATCTTGTTAAAAATTTTTATAATATTTTATAAAATTATTTTAATTTTAGTTATTCACTTTATTTTTAATTAAATTTACTCTAATATTTTATAAATAATTTTTTTTATTATTCTTTCATATTTATAAGTTCATTTATTGTAATTTTTTTATTAGTTTAGTTAGAAGATATTTGATTTAATGTTATTTAAAATTTATTTTTTCATGATAATTATATCTGATTTTGTAAAAAAAATAGTTATTATATTTGTGATTTTAATTTGAATTTTTATTAACTAATAATTATATTGGTCGGCGAAATCCGGCTATAAACAGTGCGGGGCCAGCCGGCTGACCCACGTGGCGTGAAGGCTGCGCTGGATCGCCATCAGCGTAAAAAATCCAAACCGCTATGAAACCTACAGCGGTGAAGCTCTCTGCCTCGCCGGCGCCAAGGCGAGGGACCGGCCGGCAGGAGAAACCGGCAGCGGTCGCCGCCGCTGGCACCATGGGAAGGCCTTCCTCTTTCTCATCCCCTCCGATTCTTTCTCGCCTGTTCCATTTCCTTCTCTCCCTCGCCCCGCTCTTTTTCCTGTCTTCTTCCCACCCGACGCCTTTCCCAGGTAATGAAGCTTATGAACCTGAGTTTTTTCTCTGTTTAAAATTCTTTCCGCAGAGCTCATAACATGATTAGGCTCGGGATCCTTGTTCTCTGATTTGCTGTTATTCTCACTTTTGTGTGGTTTCTAGGGTTTTGGTTTTCTTTACTTGAGCCGTTTCTCTTTCTCCTTTCCACCGAGAGGTTAATTTTTGTGATTGTGTTTTTTTCTTTTTCTTCTGGCGATCAGTGTTGGGGACGGAGTGCTCTGTCCAGTAATTATGTATTGACTGTCATTTTTGTCACCGTTGAGCATCGACTTTTATTGCACCGTAGTGTAGGTTAGGGTACACTGCGGCTGTGTTATATATTATTCTTATTTGATTTACTTGCACCAGGAGTATGGTTGTGCTGTACTGGTGGTTGTTTTTGTTTTTGCAACTTCATAAAGAGTTATGGGCCCGTAAATATGCTTCTTGTAATTTCAGATGTTAGTGTGGAGAACCCAATTGTACAACTTACTGCTCCAGTGAGTGACGGAAACTTGAACGAGAGGATTCGTGTCTGTGGGACGTCAAGGTTGAACTGGAAGAGCTATACGAACTCACTGTATGTGCTGGTTAAGGCTTCGGAAGAAATGCCCCACCGGCATTATGGAAATGTTGGAATATGCATTCACCGGTGAGCTCTGTACCTGGATCCTGCCAATTCTTGATTTTATTGATCTTTTTTTGTTCTTTGGATATTTATGTGTATGTGGCATCCATGAAAATTTTCTATTTTCGCCATTCCATTCTTGCTGTTTTTCTCATGTTTTCTAGTCTTTTTTGGGGGGGGACACTTTCAGCAATGCCTCTCTTGGAATTGGCCAGTGCAAAGATGATGATTGGAGAAGTCTTCAAAAGAGTGAATGGAAATATGTGATGTCACCATATGATACTAGGTTTATAGATGTCAAATCCAGAGCCCAGGTCTCTGGTTCCATTATTGTCTCTGTTGAAGAAGGTTAGAGCTCCTAGTAGATCTGTTTCTCTTTGGCAAATGTTTTATGATTCCTAGCTTTGAAGGAGTCATTAATCTAGTCTTATTGTGAACCGTTAACCATAATTAACTTATTTAATTTTCACAGAGTTTCAACAGTGGCGTTGGATTTGCCTTGGTGCTGGTTTTGTTCTGATGTTACTGGCACCTATTGTGAGCAACTGGGTGCCATTTTATTACAGCAGCTCAATGGCTTTAGGTGTTCTGCTTGTTATTTTGCTCATTCTATTCCAGGTACTCTTCTATAATATTTTGATGATGCTTGATTAATTTTTCATATTTAATGTGACAATGTAATTGTGGGTGATGTATCATTTTGATAATTCTATGGAGAGGAAAACACAGGTTATGCTGTAAACAGCAGTTTGTTTCTTTCTTTTAGCATATCATGAAGAGTTTGCATAGTCTGAGTGTGGAAATAGAGCCATGTTAAGGCTCCTTCATTGCTGTATCTTATCATAGTTATGGAGAATTTTAATTTTTCTTTTTTGTGGGATTTTGATGTAGAGGGAGAAAGCAAGGAAAGCAACTGCAGTAACGTGCAATTGCTTTCACTCAGCTCATTTTTCTTGCTTTAAGCCCTGCTTCCTTCACAGCTAAATTCTCCTCATATGCTTTGTTGTGATTGTATATGACATCTTGTTTAATCTTTCTGCAGCTAGATAATCAATGATTTTTTTAGTTTGATTATGTGATTTTGATGACGTAGCACAAGATATGCACAAAGGATAATTTTGTTTTTTAATATACAGATTGCAGAATTTTCTCTTTGCTACAAATGTTTTTTTGTGACCAGTATCATGAAAAATTTTTCATCTGTAGGGAATGAAGCTTCTACCAACGGGAAGGAAGAACATCTTATATCTCACGCTTTATGGATCTGTGGTGAAGTTATATTACTTTTGCTTACCTACTTTAGAGATATTATAAAAACTATACTTCTTTATCTTGAGACATAAAGTTATATTGATGATATTTACCTACTTGAGACATTCTAAAAGTTATACTTCTGTATCTTGAACTCTCATATGCTTTCTTTTTTATCAGCTTGGTGTTGGCTCATACATTGCACATTATTTCTCCACGATAGTCAACTCTATTCTTGTTAGCTTTGGTCTCAGTGAAGAGATGCATAATCCTGTAAGCATTCTTCAAATATTTATTATGCTGAACTCTTTTCAATATATGAACAATATGGCATGCCTTAATCCTCATTCAATGTGTAAGATTTTGCTTTTATTTCTGCTATGAAATCGTCCTTGCTGCATGTAATCTCTTTTAATGATCATTTTTGCTAAATTTGTGGAACATTTTATGTAGGACAAAAGAGGATGATATAGGAATTCGAGACCAGCAAATTCAAATATCAAATTACCCCAAATAGATGAAAAATTTTCTAAAATCTAATTTTGAGATAATTCAAGAAGTTTTTAATTTCTCAAATTAATTTTATTTAGAATTTAAACTTAACTCAAATAGTATTATTAGTAGGGTGAAGAGAATGATCTGAGTTCAAGTTGAGCCAGAAATAGCTCAAAATAAGCTCGTTGATCTACAAATCTACTTGAGCACAAATTGTGACTCGAATATTAATTGAATCATTTTGAATCTCTAATGAATTGAGAATTATTTGGGAAAAATTTAAGTAGTGTTCATTGGGTTTTAAACTTGAGTCAGTTTTATCCATATGCATGCCCAAAACGTACTCTAACTAGTAAGTCTTACATTTCTTTTTATTTAAATAATATAAATTATTTAAATTATTTATGCTTTTAAAAATTAAAATCAAGCCAAGTTCAATTCGAACTGACCATGGCTCGAACTCGGCTTAATAAAATTACAATATGTAAATATGGCTTGTGACTTAACTCTTGCTCGATTCAAGCTAAATATTGATCGAAACATTGAGACTTTATTAAACTTCAAGGCAAACTCTCAACTGTGTATGCATATTTTTGCAAAGGTTAAGTTTATTGAGGTTCACGTTAAACTTAGATGATGATATTTTTTATTAAGTGTTGTATATCATGTGAAATGAAGTTAGTTTTTGTTGGAATGTATGAGAGAAATGATATAAGTTAGTTTTACTTTGGTTTGTGTGTCGGACGTGAAAAAAAATTAATTTTTAATTTTGAAATATGTGTATGATGTGAAATATAATTAAATTTTAGTATTATAATTTATATATGATTTGATGTGATAGATTAAAATTAACTAGGTTAATTTTAAACTGGATAAACAAATGCAGTTAATAAAAATAATTACCGAATACATTAGGGAAGTCAAAGTTAAATTCAACAAAATAAATCTAGGTTTCTAGAATTTTAAATTCGATGGCCTCTCAAAATTAAATTCTAGCAATAATGTTTATCAATAAAATTTAAGGTCTCTCAATTCAAACAATCAATCAACCAACAATAATGAAATTTGATCAAGAATGTATTCCTTTAACCAGAATCGTATGATTGTTATGGCCGGGTCTCCAATCAAAGCATGAAAATACAGGAGGAAGAAGAAAATAACCAACCTAGTGATTCTGTGCAGGAGAAGAAAGGAGCAGGCACAATTCTTCAAATAATATAGCATTATGCTACAGTGGAGGCATGTAAAGAATCTTGTTGCCGCTGGCTTTCCCACTACGTTGATTAATGTGAATTAATTATTGCTTAAACCCTGTTTCCATTATAAAGCTTCAAATGCTGGATGAAGAGATGGGCTTCATGTTGTAGGCACTGTAGCACGACTGTTAAAATACTAAAGAGGAGAGTCACACCCGAACTAAAGTTTTGCAAAGCTTTGTAAGTTGATTGCAAAATGATATCATATATTCTCCATAATCATCATCCTAACTAGCCCTAAACTTTTTCATATAAAGCAAGGAGATTTAGGGAGCAAGCTAGCTAAGTGTCTTGGAGAGCAAGCTAACCAATGTAGCTTGGAGGCAAGCTTAGGTCAAATTATGTGGTGTATATTTAAAAGTCAAAGATGCCCATGCACACCCGGTCCTAGGACATTGACTTGTTGTACATACTAAATCAAATGTTAGTACATAAACATAACACCGATACAACTAAAAATATAGAAAATTAACTAGAATTGTTGGGAATCACTAAAAATGGTTTGGATAATTGTAGCAGCATCTAGATATGCATGAGTCTACTAGCTCTAGCGGTGTGGTTGTCTATGGGTATGGGTGGATCTCATGAGCTCCACGTCTTCATCACACATCTTCTAATTATTATGTTGATTATATTTTACTAACTAGAAGTGATCTAGCAAATCTACTTAATTAGAATCTCACTTTATTAGTAAGGAACTCAATAGATTTAAATACTTGCTTGGGATAGCAATTTTTGTAATAAATGGAGTCTCTCTTTCACAAAGAAAGTATGCTGCTGCAGATCCACTTGAAGAAACTAGATTGCTAGCGTATAAACCCGTTGATGCTCCCATGAATACCCGGTCTATGTTTGAAGATATAGAACCTTTGCAGGATATTTCAGTATACAAGCGTCTAGTTTTTAAGTTGATTTACTTGATTGTCTCTCGACCCGATCTTGCCTTTGTTGTTTGTGTTATTAGCTGGTATATGCAAAATCCCGGACAACTTCATTAGGAGGCTGCATTGAAAATTCTCAAATATACTGGAGGCCTATTTGGTGTGAGATTTTTTGGCTTTAGAGGATAACTTTTTTGATATCTTTTGAAAATGTGGTTGCAAGATCTAGTGCATAGATTAAGCAACTTTTGAAATGATATAGATTAAAACTTGGGGAGTTTGGATTTCAAGTTAAACAACTTATGGTGATGCATTGTACAAGATAAAAATTTACATTGTTAGCAATCCAATGTTTATGACGGAACTGAACATATTGAAATTGATTATCATTTGTTAATAACCGTATAACGTCAAATGAAAGTCACTTTGTACTTTTCCTCTAAAGTGCAAATAACTGATATTTTTGCCAAATCTCAATCCATTTCTTTTTTCTGTTTTATATGACAAGCTGGACTTATGTTGAAGGGGAGAATTTAGTAAGAAATGTTTGTTATTTTGAACCTATGGAATGCTGTAGCCTCTCTCTTATATGAACAATTTATTTGAGATGATGTGCTTGTTTTGAGTTAATGAAAATTATTGTTCTACATTGCATGAAAATAAATTTTCTTCTCATGAGTCATGATAGTGAGGATAATTGTATTTCTCCATATGAAATCTTCATAGCAATTTTTAAAGTGCTTACCCATGTTAGCTGTTGCAGTAATATTCCTTGTTTTGTATAGTTGAGGTTTGTTGTCCTTTCAGTAATTACATTTCTAAAGCTTCCCCTCTTCCAATAGGTATCTGTTTTTCTTCTAGTTGGAATAGTGCTCGCAGGAGCAGCCTTGGGGTATTGGATTGTGAGGAAATATGTCCTTTCAGAAGATGGCACAATTGATGTTGGAATTGCCCAGTTTGTGAAGTGGGCAATGCGCATTTTTGCTATGGTTCTTATACTTCAGGTAACTTCAATTGTTATTTAATTATTATTGTTGACGAAGATTTTTGAAATTGATTTAGTTATGATGCTTATGTTGCATCTTATGGTGTTATTTTTTTCAACCCTTCCATTGATAGTGATTGTTATTTAGTTAATCTAGATAAATTAATGTTTATTTCTAGTCAATGATACAAGAAAAATCATTGGTGATGTTTATGTTTTAGATTGTATTGTTTGGCATTTAGCTCAATAAGGAACCTTCTTCAAATACTAACTTTTCCGTTCTGGTGATTGAATCCAATGAAGGTATTCAGATCCAAGACATGGCCAGCAGAGGCTTACAAATTCAAATTAAGTGGTTGTCTCGAAGTAGTCCAAACTAACTTTGGTTAAGACTTGGCCTATGTTCGACCTGGCCCAACCTAATTTTACTTGCATTGGGCTAACCTCTCTCCACTTGAATGGATTAGAGGGAAAACACTAGCAGCCCCCTTCCCTCCTCCCTCTCCCCACCACACCAACTGAACTTTTTGTGAGCTGTTTTAAACTTCTCCTTCTATCCTCCTTTTTCATGACAATGCTTACCTTAGGTATGAGGGATGCTTAGACATATATCCATTGTTATCAGACTGCTTAGGTAATTCATGATTGTAATGTTGCTTAGACACTCATTTAAGGTTGTTGGGATCCTTAAAGGCATTTATGTTAATAATGCCGCTCTCCGAGTCTCTATAAATGGGTGGCCATTCTTCTACCAAAACAATGAAATTTTGGAGGGGAAATAATACAAAGTCTTGATCTAAGGGGATCTTAGACCTAGATCCCATGGCATTTTAGGAATTTGTGAGGTTTATTATTTATTTATTCAATTAATTATCTCTCCCCGCATTTTGGTCAAAAAAATTACCTAATTCGTTTGATGAATGCTGACCACAAAAGGAGAGCCAATCCACTGATAATTAACCCTCTTGTCTTCTTATTGCATTTTCTCCTTAGTTTGTTCCTAAACCTATTGGCTTAATGCGCAAGCACTCAGGCTCCGTCAGGCTATGGAAGAGATATGGATGGACTCATTTATATATGTTATTTCACAATGTATTCCATTTTGATCCTTGTTTGTATTTTATTTGAACTCATAATTGCATTTTGTGTTTTGGTAGTTTTGTCTCTCATTGAGTTTGTATAGCTTATTTTTATAGTTTGATTGTATTTATACTTGTATTTTCATCGTTGTGGAATAATAATGATGAATGTAATGCTAGAAAGACTCAAATTAGCTGATATTCATGTGAAGGACGAGTTTGCATGAGAAACTCCAAATTAATTAAATATGTTCCTAGTTTACCTCCCTTCCCCTTCATGTCCATTGCTAATTAAGCTTAATTTAGCGTCATTTTCCTATTCGCTCAATTATATTGGTAACTTTAGTGAGCATCCATATCTTTTTTCCATTGTATCATTGTAACTTCTGCTAACCATATTACTTCTATCCTAACGAACACCGATATTTTATGAGGCCTAATGTATTCTTATCGTATCCGTATCAGATACTAATACTTCCCAATATTTTATCGATACATGTCACGTGACGTATTAATTTTTATTTTATTTTTAAAAAAATTCGATACTCATCTGATACTTGTTTGACACTTCCAGATACTTTTAATTAAAAAAAATGGATTAATCTGTCTGACCTTTGCGATAAAATAATCAATATTTAGACTCGATGGTTAATAATGATATAGCTACATATCAAGTTCACATGATTGGAATTGCAGAAAGTGTGTGTGAAAAAAGATTTGTTTTTTACAACGTGCTACGTTCTTTTTAAGGTCTCATGATACCAGTGATGCTGCTATTTTTTTACTTTAGCCGATACTTTGCTGTTACTTTCATTAGACATTGATTATGTTTTCTCTACCTTAATCGAGCTCGTATTTTGGGAAAGAATAGTACTTTGGCATTATTTATTTTACTTGTCTCTTCAGTGAGTTAGAGACTTTGAGAAGAGGGCATGTGTCTATTTTAATGAAATAAGCATATTTGAATTTAGGTCGGTATAATTGCATTATTTATTAATTGTATCTTTTTTGTATTGAGTTAATTAATTTGAGTTTTATTGAAACAAAGCCTAGACTACTGATATGCATTTAAACTTTCATCTTACCTATATATTTTATGATAGATTAAGAAGTAATTAAATAAATTTTATGATATTATTTTAAATTTAAATTTTTTTTAAATTCACTTGTTCAATGTTTTCATTTCTTCAAGTTAGATTATCTATAATGTTATTTTTAGTAGCATCAAGAATGTTTAAGAATATAAAAATATTATTAATTTTAAAAAAAGTTTAAATAATATTTTTAAAATTCATATTAATAGTATGTATAAGTTATTCTGGTTTGTATTATATGAGCTATAACTTGAATATGACAATACAACACACAATATATATAACTATCGTATCCCAACATATCCGTATCTTACTTTTTTTAAGTTTGTTGTATCACTGTATCCGTATCTTATTGTATCTGTATTATCGTATCGTACTCGTGCTTCATAGCTTCTACCCAAACTTACACATAAGAACACATAACCATCTCATCTGTTCAACCCTACCATTTCTCATCTGTTCAACCCTACCCTGCTGATTTCTCATTTCTGTTGATGCTAGAAATTAAGGATTCATAATGGCTTACTGTGAACATCCGCTTGCCTGCAAGTTTTTTAGGCCCTTGAATCATCTAGGATGACATAAAGTGGCTGTTACTCCTTCGCTTCATCTGCAGCTTCATGTTCTGTTGCATATTCTTACTGTCTGCAATTCCACATTGCTGCCCGTAGAACTTCCTTGGCTGAGATGAGATTAACTTCAATATTAAAATCAATTTTATTTCACCTCCATCACAAATGTTACATATCTCTCAATATTATAATAATTTTATTTTTTATCAAACTCATAAAATAATATATTTTCTTTTCTTCCCTAAAAATAATCTCCCAATCAAAATCACCCCAAAAAGTTTGGTATGGAGATGCTAATGATTACAAGCAAGAAAACTCTTATCTCATAATTTGGCAAAGTCTTTCTAGGAAGTTTGAGTAGGTTGTTTGAAGGATGTGTTGTGCCTAGGATTTAACTCTTGTTCCCCTGAACCATTGGAACATCTCTGAACGACAGAGTCATGTGATGTTGATAAGGTTCTGTCCCTCCCCCAATCATGCCATGTGCTTGGTTATGTTGACCTTTTGTTAATCAAAAACTTCATTCTCCAACAAGAAGAAGAATTAACTACTGGAGGTATTGCTTGAAAAAATCATTGATCCCCTATGGAAGTCTTAATGGTATCCTCTTTAGAGAGAAAATCTATTTTCATTCTCATAAGGAGAGCTTCTTTGATGAAATCAAATACATCTATTACACTTGTTGAACCTCCATCTTTTGAGAGCGTGCATTAGTCCTGTATAATTTTGTTTAGGGTGGTATTAGCCCCTCTATTGCTAGAATGTTTAATTAACCATTTGGGTGAACCTTTTATAAAAATTAAAAAAAAAATAAAAGAGTTTATGTGAACTCTAATTCTAGGATGGAGTTAGTTTTAGATTCCGGAATGGATCAATATGCTGTAAGGAATTAATATTCTAGAAGGGAAAAGTAGAGAGATCTTATGTAAGAATCTTTAATTATCCTATTTTCAGAGAAAGTAGAAAAAAAATTGCCTAGCAGGTATCACTGCAGCCGCTCATTGTCACCATTCATCTTTGTTGACTTGCTACTTGTTCATATTTTTGTGTAGCTGCTGATCATCCTTCTTGGTGAAAATCACCTTAGTCATCTCTCCATCTCTCATCGTCTATTCACTAACCTAACCATATACACGGTTGCATCCTCCAAGCTGGCCAGATTCAGGAGCCTTCTCTTTCTCTTAAACCACATTTGAACCCAGTCTCACGTGTATTTAGCAGAGAACATTCTTCAACCTAGGAAAGCCTACTGTCATGCAAGCCTTTCACACATTTGTGAAACTAAATTTAATTCATTTAATCGAATCATGATCTCAGCATTAAACTATGATATCACCCATGTGAAGACTACAAGCCCTCACCTCGACTCCCTTGCTTACACCATTGGCTGTGAAGAGCATAATTGATTCTAATTTGGAGTGAACCCAATTAATTACTTTATTTGTATTTTTGATTTTCTAAAATTAAATCGGCTGCCCCTATTTAATGTGGTAAATTCTTATTTACCATCGATTAGATTTAATTTGAATATTAAATTTGCTAATTTGCAGGATTTGAAAATCCTATTGGTCAAATTATTTGTTATCTCAACTGCATATGTCTATGTGCATGTCAAATTATCATCCCTTTCTTAAACCGTCTTTCTGGCTGTGTTTTCCTTGTCCGATTTGGCATTCTTTCTAAAGTTTTTGTTAATTGCTACCTTGCCAGAGTTCTCTTGATGCACTTTTAGCAGTGATCGCCCTGGGTGTCTGTTGGTCTTTCTGCTCTCTTATCTTATCGCTTGGTTGGTCAAGTCCATCGGCACTGTAAGTTTCGTAGGCTTGTTCAAGAACTTTAACAATTTCTTGTCTCTCACAATGATTATAACCTTAATTTTTTCTGCAGGAGAAAGGGACATCTTAAGAGTGGCAATTTGTGGCAACAAAAGGCTTGGCAAGCTTCCGGAATCAGCAGGCACGCTGAATTTCTCAACCGTTCAGCTAACGTGGGTTCTGGGCCGCACATCTGGGGAAGCCCAAGCAGCTTCAGCAGACTTTCTATCTCACCCATGACAGGTATCATCATGATGATTTCCACTGTCTTTTGTTAAAACTATTTAAGAAGATCCTGCCGGAATTTCGACAATGGTGGCTTCAATTTTCTCTGGCACTATTTGTCCTATTTGCTAATTGCATTTGAAATTCTCTTTTTTTAACCCAATTCATGTTTGTTGATATATGTTGTTCGAAGTCTTTGATTATGGCTCATGCTTTACTCATGTCACTTATATTAAGTAGGGTCATTTTACAATTGCAACTATCAAATTGGGGCATAGTGCAAAGGATCTTTAAAATAAAAAAAGAGTTCTTCTTGATAGTGGTGTAGCTTCCAAGCCTATGAAGAAAATGTTGTAAACTGTATCGATTTTCATTTTTTAAATTTTCCAACTTTGCAATCCAGTATCTGTACTTTTTGGATAACACCAATTTGATTGTCTCCTATTTTGGTTGATCCCGTTAAGAGTATTATATGACTTAAGACTGTTAGTAATAGATGACTATGTAGCTCAATTTTTTTTTTGTTTTGGCAATTTCAAGAATGTAGAACTGAACAATGCTTAAGCATAGTAGTATTCAATGAAAACTTCAGATGATTCCTTCGAGTTATGCTGCTTATCCAGCTGTGAGTTACATTTTGAACCTATAATGCGCGCCTCATTTAAGTGGTCAATGTGTTAAACATGCCATTGAATGAAGCAGATTAATCCTGTCTATAGACTTGAAAGGCTTGGGAGGCTGCATTTATGCCAAGGACTTGTCTAATGATTTATCCTTATTACTATCAGTAGACTCAAATTATACAAATTTTTTCTTTTCGAATGCTTTTTCATAATTCTTATTTGGTACAATACTTGTTTTGTATAATCTAATTTATTGCTTTGGCCTTACATGTTTAATTCAACTCTTTTCAAAATAATTCTCTCCCTTTTGTCTCTAGCTCAACTGTATTCAATTTTATGAATAGTCATAAGGCCTCATCTTTGATCATCTTTTAAATGGTTTATACCGCTTCCCTTCTTGCAGGGCAGACAAGCTCCACACCCAACAGAAACTCGACATCCAGCATGAGAAACAGAGCCCAAAGCAGCGATTTCTACTCTTCCTTCCACAAAACACCAACGACAAAGTTCTCCAAAATGGAATGGGAGGACTTCACTCGGGAGTCAACACGGGAAGCTCTAGCTGATTGGGCCTCAACCCCTGAGGTTTCCAAGTGGATAGCTAATAATGCCCACAGGATGCGGCTCGCCAATGATAGCTGCTCTGACGACACCATGGAGAGCTCTTCCGGTTCCTCTGAAGAAACTGCGGTAGATGATGGAGGCAACAATGGACTCAGACTTTTCAAATGGTCCTTGGGTTTCTCTGCCTGATGTGTGGTAAATGTGGTTATAAAACTGACTACTTGCACATCATTTAGTCTTCCTATTTTGAGGTTAAGATTTTAAGTTTAAACATTTTTCCAGGCTTATTGAAGCTAAATTTGTAGTATTGTAGACACTAGTTAATGATGCTATCCATATAAGCATTCTCACCAACCTTGAATTCACTTTTTTGCCTATTCTTTGATTTTTGACATCTTTAGATTGATTAATTGTCAGTTTGTATATTGCAATATGTGTAATGCATATTTCATGATTTTAATGGCATTAATGAGTTTAAAAATAGTCTGATTGCTTATGCCTTTGTCTGTGTTCTCATTTTCTGTTGCCTCATTATGATTGCAACTCATGTATATGTGTGTGTGCATATGGATCAGGTTTGTGGGTTGACCCATGTTGAGTTTGGTTAGGTCATGTCAGTTTGGGCAAATCATAAAATATTTGGATTGGGTTTGATCAATAAGTTTGTCCCAGTAATTAATTGGATCGTGTTGGAGTTCTGTGGAGATTGAATTGAATTAGATTCAGGTTTAGGTCGAACTCGTCCTTCTTTACTTCCATGAATATTTAATATAAATAGCAAATATTATGATTGTGATATAATACGAAAAGATGCTAATCCCAACCCCTCAAGATCGACTACATGGATTTCACTTCATCGACTATATGGATTCCACTTAACCGTATGTAAAGCAATACTTTTCATCACTTAGAGTGAATCGATGTTGCTCTTCGCTGAACTATTTTACTTCCTTTGTTTAATATGTGTCTTAAACTACCTCAAATGTCTTCTATTTCATTTTATTTGTAATAGATGTCACGCTAATCCCGTCTCCATTGTAATTATTTATGTTGCGGTCTACTTTAGTGTAATCACTCATTGATCGCATACTAATGTTATGATATTTTGTCACTCAATTGTCCAACATTAGCTTCCCATAATGCATATCTGTAGAATTTGTTCTTCATCCTGAAGGCATCTTCTTCGCGTATATACTCGTCGCACTCCTCTATATTAATCATTCTGCCTGATTTTATCATAAACATTTTTTTTATAGTCTGATTGATATGATTGATGAATAATAGATACTTAGAATTTCTCATATATTGAGATTACCATCCTATCTAATCTCAAAAACATCTTCATTTTTCTCTCCAATATCATCAAATAGCTGAGATATAATGATGCAAGATGTAATCCAGAAATGTAAGCAATCTACTGAATCTAAGCAAATTATGACCCACTCCAACTTCATCTTCATGTTGAAGAATTTGCTAATCTCCCCAAATTTAGTTGCAAATTAGAATTGTAACAAGTGATAAAACACATTTAAGGTATGTTTGTTTGTAAGGTTAAATTTAAGAAGGTTAAAATTAAATTTAGATAGAGATATTTTTTTATTGAAAGTTGTGAATGATGTGAAATAAAATTAGTTATTATATTGGGATATGTGAGGGATGTGATATAAAGTTAGTTATTATGTGGGAATATGTGAGAGATGTGATATAAGTTAGTTATTATTTTAGTAATATGTGTAGGATGTGAAATAAATTTAATTTTTAATATTAAATTTTATGTGTGATGTGATGTGCCTGGTTAAAATTAAATCAGGTTAATTTTAAACTTCGAGACAAACGAGGCCTTAAAGTTAAAACTAGACTTTGCCATATTTTTTTGATCCATGAACTGAGTTCGGATTAAAATGTTATCCGATCAGTATTTGACTTGAATCCGAACTCGTTATGTTTATGTTCTTTAATACGAGTCTTGCAATACATTTTTAATAATTGATTAATAAATTAATCAATTATAATTAACTAATTTATTGATCAATTATTAAAATTATGCCTTTGTACATCATCAAATGATAATTAAAGAATATTGTTTTATTAGCAACAATTTAAGAGATCCAATTGGAGCTCATCTTTGAGTCAAAATGTGATCTCATTAAGATGTCACTTTTGAACAAAATATCATAATTCTTGATCAAAGACATGTTTAGGTTTAGTCTATTCCATTGTTTAATGAACTGAATTTGATTCGAGTCAAGTCAAATATGCTATGAGATATAACTATTGATAAGGTGTTTGTTTAACATCCATAAATCAAGTTTATTCATCGAATAATTGGGTTGCAATTTCCTTTTCAATAGTTATATAACTATGATCTCGACTATTAAGTTTCTTATAAGTCTACTTTCGTATAAATATTTTAACGTAGTATGAAAAATCATATAGAACGTACGCATTGATGATTAAGCTCGATTCACATTGAATATAATCTCGAAATTAAAAATTTCAAATTGAAACTTGCATGCTAAATTTTAAATATTTGTTCAAGCATCGTTATCATTTCTTACGTGGCTACCTTTAAAATAGAGAGAGAGAGAGAGCGAAAGCTTAACCCCTCAATCCAAATAAATTCTTTTGACATTTTATAGGCCTTAGGCCGTATTTGGTTCAAAAAAATTTTAGTCATGACTAAAATTTTTTTCAACTAAAAATTTTATTTTAATTTTAAAAAAATAAAATAAAATTTTATATCTCATTCTACATAAATTTTAATATTAAATAATAAAATTATTTCACATCCAATATGATTTTTAATGTAACTAATTCACTTTATTTCAAATTATACATATTTTTCAACTTATATTTTTTCTTCCAACCAAACAGTCTTAGAGTTTTATACTTAGGTCTAGGTCCTAGAGATTACCATTTTATTGTTACATTGTCTTTCCGTCTTTTAGTCGATGTCACATTTAATTCAAATTGACAAAAATCTTTATACGATGAAAACAGCATTTCACTCTTGAAAAGTTATGAAAATATTCATATCACTATTTTGTAAGTCCACTTGGTGAGATTTGATACCAGAGGATTGTAGACCATGCTCGAAAGTCAAATAAAAAATTCAATAAAGTTCAACGTCGCAAGAACACGAAAGGAGACTATATATGAGAAAACAAAATGTTAGTTTTAGGGTTTTAAGTGCAAAATTCAAAATTAATAGACAAATATATAAAAGTTTTAAGATTTTAGAGACCTATAAGTAATTTATCCAATAATTTTTTTGGCATCACTTGAAGGAGTGATTTTTCTCTTTCGGTGCTGCATAGTTTGATGCCCAACCATTGGCCACCACCCGTGCATGAACGGTAGGCCCGCGCAAATGTGGAGGCCAATGATTGAGTTGTGTCGGATCATT
Organism: Apostasia ramifera; assembly: GCA_019297695.1. Taxonomy (NCBI): domain Eukaryota; kingdom Viridiplantae; phylum Streptophyta; class Magnoliopsida; order Asparagales; family Orchidaceae; genus Apostasia; species Apostasia ramifera. The sequence goes on along the minus strand of JAEMOT010003067.1, from coordinate 85,775 downwards.
AAGCGTTTAAATTTATTATTTTTTTCTCGTGATGCACCCGTCAGATAAATAGGTAGGAATTTGAGCACGAATGACTCACAACTGTCTAATATGATATTAGCAATTCTTATCATACATAAAAATTTAAAAAAAAAAAAACAAAAAAAACACTCTTACTAGGGTCAATTAGATGCGACTAGAATTAGTGCATGAAATATTAGAAAAAAAAAAAGTAAATTGCATTCTGTCGCTAAGATCCAAAGGGTGTTGTAATTTAGTCTTAAATTTTAAAATATTTTAATTTTGATCTATGAGATTGTGAAAAAACTGCAGTTTTAATCCCTCTTTCATAATCTAGTCTTTTTTCTAGCTTTTTTGATAAAAAAAAATGTAAAATTTTATCATTATTTTACTCTTTTTTGATGAAAATTTTGAATCAATTTGAAATGTTTACATGTTTTAAAGAATTACTGTAATATTTTATTTTTAATATTTTTAAAAAATTTAAAATTAATTTCTCATATTTCTTGCTTTAAAAAAAACTTAAAAATAAAAATTTTAATATTTTAAAATTATAATTTAAAGATTTATATTAATTTTTTTTAAAAAATTCAATTTACGTAAAATAAAAACAAAAATAAGAAAACATGGAAGTTTCGTTAACTTATGTGATGGATTATTATTTAGACTTTATTAAATTTTTATAAGATTAAATGTGGGACCTTTAACGTTTACAGATTCAAAATTTTCATATCAAAAAAAAAAAAAATCAAAATTTTATCTTTTATAATCAAGTTTTCCATATGTTCATGTGACTGATTAACACGATCGCTATCACCTCCGCTTTCAACTCAATTAGAATAGTAATCGAGCCGACTTATAACACATAATTTTCAATTGGGCATAAATTAAATTATTTGTTGGGTAAAATTCGAGCACGCATGAATCTCTTATAGTCTTCCTATCGTAGAGCTTCTTTTACCTCAGTAGGGAGAGAGCTTGCCTCGAGTCAGGGGTGAGAGAAATTGTAGCATTCGGAGATAAAAAATAAAAAAATATGTATAGTCTGCCCGTCATCTCTCGTTTTTCTTATAATTTTTTATGTGATGAAGATATAATGTCCTCCACTTTACTTAGATTTAATGTCCCTTTTATTCTGTTAAATTCGTTGATCGAATATTACAACAAACAATTCACGTGTACGATTATCGGTTACATCAATTCGAAGCTTAATATCAATTCTACCTTGACCTAACTCGACTAGCCTAACCTAATCCGATCAGAAACATATTATACACAATCAACACCCTAATCTAAATCAAACCTGAATAGCAACTCGTTCAAGTGTTCTAAAGATTTATGGATCGACTTGAATCGAGTTTTCTGACCGAGTCAAATCTCGACGTATCCAGTAGGTAGATTTTTCTCCAAGTAGGCCAAGGCCAATTGTCTAGAAGCTGCCAAACTCATGCATAAATCTCATTCCTTTTCTGTCATAAACTCAAAAGCTATAAATCATATGAAAATCTTTGAGATCTTGATGAGTTCTAAAAGATTTATGTTTTAATCTGAGTTTGGTTGGGATTTTGATCCCCAATCTCAATTTTAAATCAAGTTTCTAATTTCTCACAATATTAAACAAAATTTATTTGTGTCTAAACTTTATAATTTACATTTTAATTATAGATCATGATCCACTGAAATGAGTTAGGTCTCAATTTATCTTCTTATTGATCAAATGGAAAAAAAATAAATAATTTAGTTGAATTTTTTAGTTATTTTTAAAAAATATATATCATATGAAATAAAGTGAGTTAATTATATTAAAAATTATGAGGAATGTGAAATAAATTAATTGATTTATTGAGAATTGTGTTGGATGTGAAATAAAATAATTATTTAATAATAAATTTTTGTAGAATAAAATATAAAATAATTTTAATTTTTTTTAAATTAATTTAAGATTTTAGCTTCGGCTAAAATTAGCCGTATTTTTTTGCCTATTACCAAATGGGCCTTTTTTTTCAATTTTAGCTCATTATTAATTTTAAAATTTTAAGCTACTCATTTATTATTGTAGTGTTAATCTCAAAAATTAATTAGACTAATCAAATTTTATAAATTGATTTATTTACAAAATAAATCTTTTTAACAAGATAAATAAGGATTTGTTTGCATTAGTACATAATAAGATATTAATATTTAAACTTGAATTAAATAATTAAAGTCTTAATTTTAAATATATTTATTTGCGTTTATTCCCCTTAATTGTATACGTTATCTCTTGGAGACTTTTGTGTGATGCATTTTTGTCTATACATATGCCCTGTAATTTTGTTTTTTAAAAAAACAATTTTAAGGGTAAATTTTATCCGGGTTCTCAGGTTAGAAAAGCATTATAAATCGGTCCTAATTTTTAAAACATTTCAATTTTAGACTCGAGGACATAAAATTACTATAATTTAAGGCCATATTTGGCGCAAGGACAAAAATAGTACTAGTTTAAAAAATAATAATAACAATAATAAATAAATTTTTTTAATTATTTTACACAAGTTATAATATAAAAAAATATTTTTTTTACTTCATATACTTAATAATTTTTAATAAAAATATTAACTTTATTTTACATTCTAGACTAAAATACTCGATTCAAATATTTTAGTATAGGATGTGAAATAAAGTAGATATTTTTATTAAAAATTATTAAGTTTGTGAAGTAAAATAATATTTTTTATATTAAAAATTATGTAGAATAATTTAAAAAATTTATTTTTTTATTATTATGGTTCTTATTTTGATCCTGATTTTAGTCCTCACGCTAAACAGGTTAGTGTCTCTTTCAGAATTTTGCTTTTAAAATTTTATCTAGGCTCCTCAGGCTGGGAAAGCAGTATAAATCGATCCTAAATTTTGAAAAATCTCAATTTTGAATCTCGAGACCATAAAAACGCTGTAGTTTTAGTATCTCTTTTAAAATTTTATTTTTGAGTTAGCCTTCTTAATAGAAAATATCAAATTTGATTATTTTTTAATTAATTTGAACAACTTTTATCTCACTCTTCTTTATTTTTCTTTAAAAATTTGTTAAAAAATTTAAAATTTAATTTCTTCCTACACTTGCTTTCTGCACTCTATGATTTAAAACTAAAAATATAAACCTAATATTTTTTTATTATACCCCACGTAAGGTTGAGATTTTTTTAAGTTTGTATTTGTATTTAAATGCTTTAAATATTAAATTATATTTAAAGGACCAAAAAAATTAATAAATTAGAATAAAATTACGACATATTTGAAATATAAAACTTTAATAATTATATTTTAATTGAGATCAATCAATAATATTTTTATGTAATTTACCCAAAAATTATATATATATATAGAACCTAAGGAGAATTGTATACGTTCTCCTTTAAAATATAAAATTTTATTATTTTATATATATCTATAGATCAATATCAATTGAAGATTTTAAATACAACAAATTTGTCATCTTTATCATATGTTTATCACAATAATTTATTATACAAATTGATTATAAAAACATAACAAAATATAAAAATAACACTTTATTTGTAATCATACAAATGTCACACATCTAACTTAAAAGATTACAAACGAGAGATTTGAATAATACGTTTTGTATTTTATGAACCTGTATGAAAATAAAATTCTACTTTAGCTTCACTAGGTATCAATCGAGCTTATGTGAATATGAATTATAAATATATTAAACTAAATTTGGCGAGTCAATCAGATTAAAACTTATATATAATCCATTTATTAAAATTAATATTTTTAATATTAATTATTAGATGCAAGTTAAACAGTATAGTTCTATTTTAAATATTTTTAATGAAATTTTATGACTATATTAATTTAAAATAAAAAATATTAAATTTATTAAAATTTTATGCTTCAAATATTATAATAAATAGATTAGTAAGTTAATTTGTGTAACTAATATATTAAATAAGTCAGATATAAGTCTTGATATTAGACTCGTTTAATGACTAATTCGATTCATACTGAACTTAAATGAGTCAAATAAGAAAATAAGTTAGTTTGAATCTAATATGTTAATCCGAATTGCAATGTCGAACTCAAAATCTCGAATATAATTTATTGATGAATAAAAATTTGATAAATAATTTTTTTATATAAAAAAATTTCATTAGATTTATCAAAAAAAAAAAATCATTAGAGAACTGACATTTGCCCATTTGCCCTTTCCCTACCGCAAGCTGCCAATAAATTGGAATCACATATACCTGTTCATCTTCCTCCGCGATCCGCCAAGGAACGGTTGCAGATATCCGCCGGAGGCGCGGACGGAGCCACAAAACCTCACCTTTCGTCGACCCTACGCCTCCTCTCCTCTTCTTCTCGAAAACCCATGCCCCGAAATCATGGTCATCTTCCCCCAAACCCCTCTTCATCCCAATCTCCGCTCCTCGATCTGTTCTGAAACCCCTTTCCCTTGAATGGATCTTGCGCGCCTCTACAAAGCCCATCGTCTACTTGTGAACCTCTCCTTTTTCGTCTTGTTGGGCTTCCTCTTCTTCATATCCATCTTCTCCGCCTTCAATCAATCAAAAGACCTCCCCTCTCTGCCCCTTTCTTCCATTTTCCGTCTGACAGGTTCTTCCCCTTCGAGCCCAGTTGGCTGCCGAACGATAGAATTGCTCCGGCCATATCGAACTCGCGGCTACGTCGACTACATCAAGCTCTTCTACTGTGTCTGCGGCGATTTCCCTGTCGTGGGTTACCTCCTCCTCTTGCTGTGGCTTCTGATCCTCTTTTACCTTCTCGGAAACACAGCGTCCAACTACTTCTGCCCCTCGCTGGAGAGCCTCTCCCGGGTGCTGAAGCTCTCCCCTACGATCGCCGGCGTCACCCTCCTCTCCCTCGGCAATGGCGCTCCGGACGTCTTCTCCAGCGTCGTCTCCTTTGCCGGAGGCAATGGCCGCGTGGCAGAGGTCGGGCTTAGCAGTGTTCTCGGCGGCGCCTTTTTCGTCTCCAGCGCTGTTGTCGGCGTCATCAGCATCTGCGTCGCCGGCGGCGGCGGTGGGGGCGGCAGACCCCAGGTCGTCGTCGACCGTGTGGGTTTTGTGAGGGACCTCTCCTTCTTGCTCCTCGTCCTCTTCTTTCTCCTTCTCATACTAATCATCGGGAAAATCAGCATTCTGGGAGCCATCGCCTACAGTTCTCTGTACATCCTCTATGTCATTGTCGTCTCCACCAGCCTTTGTTGGAGGAAGAAGCTAATGGAAGAAGTGGGCATGGCGCCATTGCTGGAGTCAATCGAGGTGGAGCAAAACCCCAAAGAAGACGAATCAAAGCTCACCCCTTTGAATTCCGACGAATCGGCTCCGTCCTTCTGCTTGAGTTGGCTTCTCTTCATTGTAGAGCTTCCGCTCTATCTCCCGAGAAGATTAACCATCCCTCTGGCAACAGAGGGGAAGTGGTCGAAGCCTTTTGCAGTTTCTTCAGCTGTCCTCTCCCCAATCCTTCTAGCCGCCGTGTGGAACTCCCAAAGAGGGGAAATGGGTTCAGAGCAGAGCATCACCATCTTCCTCCTCGCTGCTCTGCTTGGAGTTCTTCTGGGAATCATAGCCATGAAAAGAACAGAGGAATCACAACCTCCAAAGCAGCTGCTGCCATGGCTGGCCGGTGGATTTCTGATGAGTGTTGTGTGGACTTACATTGTAGCTGGAGAGCTCGTTTCTCTTCTGGTCGCCATCGGCCACATTCTTGCAGTTCATCCCTCTGTTCTCGGAGTCACTGTAATGGCTTGGGGGAACTCCATTGGAGACCTTATAGCCAACGTCGCCATGGCTGTCAATGGCGGAGAAGATGGAGCTCAGATCGCCTTTGCTGGATGCTACGCTGGTCCGATCTTCAACACTCTGGTGGGATTGGGGCTGTCCCTCGTTCTCTCTTCGTGGGCAGCTCATCCCTCTCCATTTGAGCTTCCTGAAGATGCTTCCCAGTTTGTCATCATTGGGTTTCTCATGGCTGGCTTGCTGTGGGCGCTGGTTATGCTGCCGAGGAAGAAGATGAAACTGAGCAGGGTTTTGGGTGTTGGACTGCTGGCGATCTACTCTGGTTTTCTATGCCTCAGGGTTCTCGAGAGCTTGGACGTGCTGCAGCTTGGAATCTCCTAGAGGTTTTTTAAGCTATGTGTTCATCTCTTGGATATTTGATTAGGATGTATTTACTGTATGTTACTGATTATTGTTTGAATTCATAAAAATATATATATATATATATATATATATATATATATATGATTTTTACTTGACACAAATCTCTTTAAAATTTTGAAAATTATTGGAGGAATATGAACTTAAGATGATCTCATGACATAATTTTCAGCATCCTAATAAATTTGTGGGTCTGTTTTTTGGGTTCGCACAGCGGACCGCACCAGAAGTTCGGACCACACTAACACAATGACGAGGCAGACAACATTATTTTCTCACGATTTATTTATGTTTCTGCTTTTCAGGAGCATTCTATATTTATGTTGAATACTCCATCTTAACTTAGTTTTCTTCGATTTATCTCGTTTTAATTTCGCCTCCACTCTCATCTCTAACTATAAGACGAACCTATTTACTTCTGAATATAAGATCAGTAATTCGATATAGTTTAAACTGATAGTTTTAAGTTTCGTCTAAAATAGGTCTGTTTCGATGGTTTCGTATCAGTTTCGTCTAAAGAGCGGTTATTTTATCTGTTTAGGGCGAATCACGTGAGTTGCCGTCGAAATCATAGTTTAGTTTAGCTCCGGCTGAAACTCGCGTTTTTAAGGTAATTCCTTTGAACTGAGATTTATGGTTTAAATTGAAAATTTATATACGAAACTATTTAAATTATCGAAATTACTGATACTGATAGTTTCAATTTATGATCAAAATTGAAATCAAAATTTAAAACGTTGATTTATTTTGGATCAAGGAAGTGTTTGGTTCAATATTATTTTAATATTAATGTAATATTATTTAGATATTTTGATATTTTGATATTTATGATTCTGTAATTTTTTATAAAATTATCTATTATCAAATCAAATAATTATTTTTTTAATATTAAAATAATATTAAATTAAATGCCACTCAAATCAAACCAAAAACATTGAATTGACTTGAAGTCAACTTCTTTGAACTCAACTTTAGCTGTGCTTGTCTCGCTAAGAGAGAATTTGGTTCAATATTATTTTGGTATTATATCATGTTATATAGAGAAAATAATTATTTAATTTAATAATATTTATAAATAACTTTTTATAAAATTATAAAATCATTAATCAAAAGATAGCATTTAGATTAAATGCGAAAACATTAAGGTAATAATGAATCAAACATCCCCTAAATGCAATTTTATTTTATAATTTGAAACATGGTCTATCGATTTTGACCAATTGGAATTAGGGATGAGAACGATCTTAGTTTGACCTAAGCTTGGCACGCTCAAACTAGTGTCATCTCAACTAGATTTGAGTTAAGTCAGGTCATATTAATTTTGAGATAACTCGAGCTTTAATCGAGTCAACCCAACCTTTTTAAGGATTGAATTTTTTTTTAAAAAAAAAAATCACCTCTGCTAGGATTTAAAATTGGATTAACTATACTCATACGATCAACTAATAAATTACCTAACAACAACGAACAATACTTATATACAAATAATAAATAATTAAATATTATTTATATTTAAGAAAAGAGAAACCAAGTCAACTTAATACGATCTGACCATGGCTCATTGTTCAGTTGAATTAATTCATGATGGAATCAATTCAAGCTAAATATCGATCTGAACATCAGACGACTATCGATCTGAACATCAGACGACTATCGATCTTCGAGCTAAACCCTGAACAAAGATAACAAATACAGGTCATAAATCAAATTGTGAAGCTTGAAGCCACATTTAAGAAAATGACAACAAAGATTGATGTGTTGGTTGAAGTGATATTGTTTCATTTCAATTTATGGAAGGAAAATGATAGAAATTTAATTTTGCATGAAATTGTTCCATGTTTTAGAAAAAAAACTTGGGTTCGGACGGCGCATATTCGGACTCCTAATCAGCTGGCGCCACGTGTGCCCGGACCCACCTGTATGACACACGCGGCGTCCGCTGATTGGGGGTCCTAATGTGCGCCGTCCGAACCCAAATTTTTCTCCATGTTTTAGTTCAAAGCCATAGACTTGTTAGCTAGCTAGCTAGCTAGGCTTTGAGGATAAGGGAAAACATCTATTTCAATAATAGAATATACCTTGGCATAAATTGATTTTTAGAGAGGAATGAATACCAAAAAGATAACTTGCACTGTTGCTCTCTTAGCATCTCATCAGATTTCAATAGATCATAGTTGGCTTAGGGTCTACCATCTTTAGAAATTAGAACTAATGGATTTCATATATAAAACAGAAAGTTTTTATGCTTAGAAAAGCATAGTAATGCAATAATTATTTGAGTATTCTACTTAGTTGATGAATTAATTCCCTTGTGAACTTTATAGCCTTTTATCGCAAATTAGGTCTTTGATCTAGGGATGAAAGAGCGCTGTGAAGCATCTAAGTATTTCTCACAGCTAAGTACAGAAGATGGTCTTCACATGTGGCAAGTTTTTTTTATTTGAAATACTTTTGGCTTCGCTTGTTCAGAAACTGGAGGATCGTCATATGAGATTTTCAGCGTTGATTTGAACCTATGCTAATAGCATCTACTGTTTTAGTGTCTCAAGTAACGTCCTCGTTCTTCCGTTCTCTCTTACTACAGTTATCATTCATTAGAATCTATTAGAAGTTATTTTCGATTCTTCTTCATCTGAAAATGCTAGTAGGGATAGTATTTTTTTTTTCTGGTGGCAACATTCTTGAAACTATCCAAACTTTGACATTCTAATCACTTTTATTACGAGTTTAATTTCCCACATATGATTCAAATACTATTCTACTCTATCAAAATAATCGATGTAATGATACTTAGCTTCATAATTATCACTAAAAAAAAGTTAATAGAGATTTTTTATGGATTTTTTCATATTCATTGCAAGGCAAGCATGTGAATTAATTTGCTTAACAATTTCCCGATTATGGGATGGTATGAGAACATGTGGAGCCAAAGAGACCCACTAGACTTCTGATCGATTCATTTCAAATCCGTTCTATTGTCATTCCCACGACTTAACACCTCCCCTGGATTCATCTTTTCTTACTCGATGATGATGACAATGATGATGATGACGATGACGATTAATCTTCTCCTCTTTCACATTCACTCTTTAAAGCAATCCATACTAAAGAAACCTTTAAAAGCTCCTTCCACCATTGTAAGGACTGTTGGCCCAGGAATTGAAATTACCCACACTCCCTTTCGTGTACTGTAAATTTTGCTCGAAACTTAAAACTTGTGATTGATTTAATTTAGCTCAATTTGAATTCAACTCGATTTTCTTGTATCTCTAAGTCTGCTCGCTTGAAATGGAATCAGCATGACTCGAACTGAACACAATATTTATAAATTCATAATTTTAAATATTATATTTATGTTTTACTATATATGGGGTATTCGACAGCCCGCAAAGAATACGACAGATGTAATGTTTGGAAACACATTTTCATTTATTAGAAAAAATCGATCACTTGGCTCTAACTCAGATCGAATTCAATGGATCTTGGCTTGACTCAAACTCCAAAAACTCAAACAAGAAGTAAGCTCAACTCGCTCAAACTCGCTCAAACTCAATTTCTACAACAAACCTAGGGTGGTGGATAGGATCATAAACTAATTGAGTATGACCGACTAATTCAATTTCTAGTTTTAGTATTTTGAGCTCGAATCAAGTTACAACTTTTTGGGTTCTAGTCGAGTTTGCCATGTGCTTGAGTAAATGAAAAATACTTTTGTAGTAGATTAAATTGCATTTTAAATTTATTATGCATAATTATATTATTCAAACTCAATATATATATATATATGTGTGTGTAATTTCTTTCAAAAATTATTTTTTTAGAGTTTATTCGTGATAGGATGTAAAATTGAAACCATATATTTTGTTTTAATCTCGTTTTGATTTGATTCATAAAAAAAAATTACGATTATGAAATAAAATTTTAAGTTAAATCAAATGGAATAGCTAATAAATTAAAAAATTTTATTTCATATAGATACTCATGAACTTTACATACCTCAGGTTCATTTTAATATAAATTGGTCTAATATGAAATAAAAAATAATTATACGAAAAAAAATAAAAAAATATATAAAATGTATCCCGCATGCATCGTAGGAATTCATTCTTAGATATCGTAATCGATGCGCTATACAAATCTATTAATTTGTCGAGAGAGAATAAGTTTTTTTTTTTCTAGTAAAGTATGTCGTGTTTCTCGATATTAGTTTAGATGGTCCCGAATCATCTAATGAAGCACCTAATTTTAAAGGACCACTTTAGCCAGATTCAGTCCACATGATTTTTTTTTTTTTTTGTGTGTGTGAAAACACACAAAATTTTTAATTTTAAATTGATTTTATAGCTTTTTTTAAAAAATTTTTAAAATACTTTAAGATGTATTTATCAAATACAAATTATTCGTGTTGTGGATATGAAGAAACTCGACGAATGAAACACGAAATACGTTCTAATACTCGGAACTCCTTCAAGTGGATGCGCCTTCGAGGTGGCAGTTGGTGTTAATTTGTTTGACGCATCGAGAAATTGAGGTCTTCGTTGATTATTTTTCTTCGAATTCTCGAGTTTTTTTTTCTGTTTTTTTTTTAATGTAATTTTTCTTTTGCTTGGTGTAATTTTAATTTTTTTTTTAATTTTTAAGTCAAACATATGTCTGGATAGCAATCAATTATATGCCAAAAAAGAACTTATTTAAATGCCAAAAAAAATAAATTTAATGACCACAATTTTTAAAATAAATAAATTTAATGATATTTAGAGTTAAGATCAACAGTTAATAACTAGATATAAGCAAACATAAATCATGTGTAGTACACAAATTATATAAATTATGCACAACGCACACGACTTATGCTAAGAGGCTATAAAGTCGTGTGCTCCGCATAATTTACATGCTAAATTAGAGAACACTATTACGATTACAGCCAAAAATATATTTTAGCCAAAAAAAAATTACAATTACGATTACATCTCCAGGGACGGATTACTATTAGAATTATTATTTCAATTGATTTCAGATTCGAATTCATGACACCACAATTCTTAATTAAGATGAAACAAAAATATAATATTTGGTGGCAAAAAATTTTAAAAAAAATTATAGACCGATAAGAATTAAGACCCAAATATAATTACCGACTTCACAACTATCTTTTAATGAAGCTTAGTTAAAACTTGAATTTTTAACTTGACAATATTTCAAATTAAATTTAGTTAAGCCCCTAATGACTTTTTCTAAAAAAGAATTTACTTAAATATTATCTTAATATTATTTATAAAAAATAATTATTTAATTTAATAATATTTTTAAATAATTTTTAAAAAATTTATAAAATTATTATTTAAAAATAATATCTAAATATTATGATATTTATTTTAATATTAAACAAAATACCTCCCTCTACCTTTGATCGGTATCTATCATCACAACTATCAATTTATAAATTTCTTGCATCAACAACACATGGCTACATCTATTGTTAATTAAAATTACACGCAAAAACTTTAATCGTAGTGCATTTCATCTTCATTCTGTAATCTCCGTTATGTTCTATTTATATAACAAATGCGCAAGTATTCAAACTAGAGACATGAAAAAAGTACATGTGAAGACAAACTAAAAAGACTTGATTATAACTGAGAGCAAATTACAAGAGACCCAAAAGTTTCATGATACACAAGGAGCTAATGCTCGTCTAACCCGTAATTTGAATTAGGGCTAGCGAAAACACACAAAAAAAAAAACAAGAACTACAATCAAAATCATACTTTTCAAAGGACACATTTTTTTTTCGAAAAAGATTGTTCAATGGACACACAAAAAAACTACAATCAAAACCACACTAGAATAAGTTACAAAAAAACAAAGCAATCTAGAAAAGAAGACTTAGCTAAGAACAACTTCACAAGGCATGATTAGAAGATAGCTAGAGAGTCCCATCCTTTATCTGGAAGGAGACTTGGCTGAGAACATTCACAAGGCTTCTAGAGTAGTGCCCTCACCATAGCAAGTACGGTTTACAAGCGCGGCCTTTTCGACGCCTCTTCCCAAATAGGGGGGACTTCTTGGCCCGCCTTGTCTGGCCTATGGCGTCAAGCAGGTAAGAGAGATTTTGTTGTCAATGGTATCCGCCATGCTCTCATATAGAGACATCCTAACCATTGATAGCAAGAAGATTCATCCAGTGCTAGCTCGTGGAAGATTTATAAGGAACCTAAGTGTACATGCAGCAGTAGCAGATATTGCACATGCATCAATGAATATGATTTCACAAAATGGAGTCATGTTATATCTGGATAAGTGCTGGTTTATCTGGAACATACACGTGGAGCGCACGTGGACAAGGCAAACCGCACTCACATGCGGATGCAACAGCAGCAAATTAAAGGACCTTTGTCGAAGACCTCACATCGAACGCTTCAACTCAAGCGGCCCAAGGACAGTGGAAGTATATGGTGATAGTCTCCATGTCGTGTTAAAGAAGTATGGGTAGACCGTAGTATGCGGTCAGATCTATCTAACCCTCAATGTGGACCTCGCAGCCACTCCTCAGACATACCTAAAGGAACCGGGGCAATCTCCTTGATGTCAAGATTTTCAGAGCCGGACCGAAGATCGAACCAGTCAATCGACCGGTTCATAGTTTTATCGGTTCAACCGGATGACTTAATAATTACATCATAATTAAATATAAATTTTTTAAACGTGAAATTAATTTTTAAAATATGATAAAAAATATTTTGAAAAAAATAGTACAACTAATTTAAAAAATTTACTACCACAAGAAATGTATAAAAAATTAAAAATTACAAAACAAAATGAAAACAATTGCTTTTCTTGTCAGTTTGTCATTCAAAATACTTTGTCTCTTTTATAACAATTTAAAATCAATTCATGATAAAAAAAAATCAGCTAAACATCCATTATATAAAATAATTATTATTCAAAATATAGCATCAATATTAAAATATTAATGCTCAAATATCAATGTATAAAAATAAAATAAGAAGCTCAAATAATAATTCCGGTTTGACTAGTTTGTCCGGTTTGGCAGTTGGACCAGTTTTTACCGGTTCAACCCGATTTTTACCGATCCAACCCGGTTTTTACCTGATTTCGGTTCTAATGTTGAACCAGACAGGACCTTGGGCCGGTTCTCGGTTGAACCGGTCGAACCAGCCGGTCCGGTCTGGCTTTGAAAACCCTGCTTGATGTCACAACTGATGTTAATTTTTATATAACTATATAACCCGCTCGTTGTAAGGAGGGGGGATCTCTTTCTGGGAATCATTTATTGTACACCTACCACTTTATAATATTTTTCTTCTAGTGAAATCTTCTAACCTGCCTTTGATTAGACACTGTGGTTTTTCCCGCTCCGATAGTTTGCACGCTAAAATCTAGTCCCTTCGATCTACTTCGCTTTCCTTTGCGTCAACAATGTTCATGCATCATAGCCTCTAAAATGTCAATGTTGAATATGTCCAAACCACCTTATAGGTGTCATGCCCCACTTTCTTTGACATGATCACTTTCAAGGCAGTTCCTAACTAGACTAATTTTATGGATATCTTATCACTAAACAGCTTCAACATTCACTCTTGTATAGAAAAAATAGGCAAATAGCAGTCAACTAAAACCGCCACCAATTGCTTCAAAATGATGGACACCTTTTTTATCATATAAAACTGGTATTACATTCCTCCATTTTAATTATTCTACCTCATTTTTGTGATCAATATCCTTATCTACACTATCATTACTGTGGACAGTAAACTAGATGTATTCAATCTCTCACATAATAGGACCATCCTCACATACAGTACCAAAACACTGACATTCTTCAAGTTCTCCAAAGTTACAATGTATGTATTCTACCTTATTCTACTAAATTTTTAAGACAATTCACAACATTGATAACATTGTGATATCAGAACATTCCGTAAAAGATTCATCAAGTTTTAATATCATTATCACAATCAACAGCTTTAAAAAATCTAATCCAAACACATAGAGTGCCGATAAAAGGAAAAAGCGGCATGTGGCACCAGCAAGAAATTAAAAGCAAGGAAATTCTAAGCAACACATTTCACCGCCACGACATCTTGTTGACATATTCATGAGATGAAAATACAAGAAGCACAAACAACCAGGAAATTTGCGATAACCAAATGCACGTCTAATGACAAAACTACAGAGGATATACCCTAATGTAAAATGCATTTTGTAAGATATTCAATGACAGCATGCATTCAATAGGATTGAACCCCAATACCATCACGAATGTCTTCATGCTTTAACAGCATCAGATCTTCTCAATCTTATCAGCTTTTACAACAGGGTTCTCCTTGGCTATAGCCTCCCGGCCAGCAGACTTGTAGTCAAATGAGCAGTGATGAGTCTCAGGATAGCGATGGGATGAGCAAAATGTGCTTCCACATCGACACTTGAACCCTGTTATTCCCACCTTCTTTTGGCACATCAAACAACGGTTTGGCTGTTGCTTGTTAGTTATCTCCTCCGATAGTTCTTTCTCTGCATTCCCAGCAACTTCCACCTTTAGCTCCTCTAATTGCACTGGGAATGGACCGAATGGTTTAGTTGTAGAAGTGGAAGATGCTAAAGAAGGTGGTTTTGAATCTGCCAACAGCTTTTGCTTCATAACAAAATCTCTGTAGCATTTTGAGCAAAGATTGTTAGTCATCACACTACCAAAGAAGCCGCAATTGTTTGCGCAGATAATAGGGCCTTCATGCTTCTGGTATTCAGTCTCATCGATCTCATTCTTCCAGCTCTCTTGGGCCATGTTCACAAATAACTCTAACGAAACGAAGCTAAGCAATTGATCACAGATCAAATTCGACTAGCCTCCAAGAGAAGAGGCTACTTCCTCAGTTGAAATTGCCTAAGCCGCTTCCCCAAAGTCTTAAATCTATCTAAATCAATGTCATGACTTCACTACTTTGCACCACTTAGGAAAAAATCCTTCTTCAGAATCAAAGCATCCCTCATATATCTTCGAATCTGTAAAATTATATATTTTGCAATCAAATATCGATACATCATAAGACAGCGAACAACAAGAATCAGCAAAACTTGGCGACAAGTAATCAAGAAAAAAATCAATTTTGAGAAACAAGTTTTAATGAGCAGTAATTTACTTCTTGAAACTGCGTGTTTTACAACAATTAAGAGAAATCAAGCATGTGATTCAGAGACAACGAAATTGCAAAACCCATAACATTGAAGCATCATAATTCAAACCAGACTAATCAAAGAGTTAAATTATGATCTATAACAACAAAAAAGAAAACTAGGGGGCAATCAAAGGGACCAATTTCTGTAGTGACAGGCAATTGACGACCAAGAGGTAAAAATCCACTTCTTTGTTATCACAAAACTAAAATTTTGCCCAAACAACGATCTGAATATCAAAAGCCCAGCATGTTGATTCAAACACTATTGACCGCAGAACATATGCATACGGCAAGAAATTTGAAAGCTCAACAATCCAACAATGGCTAAATTCAGTATGATTTGCCAAAAGAAACTAAAACTCCAAGAGAGAAAGCTAATCAGGATAAATGGATTCTAACAAAATCAAAACCCTAAATCATTCTTTCCTCAATTTGACGAAGAAGTAGGAGAAGAACAAGGTAGAAAGCCAAACAGCAAACATCCCTACGCTGGAAAGGGACACCGAGAAGAAGAAGAAGAAGAAGAAGAAGAAGAAGATTATCGAGGAGTTGACCTCAGCATCCGCGGTCCGGTCGACTCCCCCAGAGAATGGAGGAGGCAGAGAAATAACTAGCTAAAGCCTAAAAGAATAGGTTTTTAAACTTGAATTTTATTTTTTATATTTACATATATTTTCATTTTAATTTTGAAATATTTACACGATAGATACAAAAATTAGACTAATTTACAAATTTTATCATAAATTTCAAAATATTACAGATATTATATCTAAAATAGCTATTTTTTTATTTTTCATATCCAACAGTAAATTCTATCAGAAGATTTAATTATAGTTAAATCTCAGAAAGGTCTGATGTTTGCTCGTGATGCCTACCGGAACCAATACAGCTCCGTGATGCCCTAATATGAAGATCGATGGTTAAATGATGCGATCAATGACTGAGATTTTATTGAAATTTAACTATGGTTAAATCTTCTAATAGAATTTACTGCAGGATGTGAAAAATGAAGAAATAGCTGTTTTAAATGTAATATCTGTAATATTTTGAGATTTATGGTGAAATCCGTAAATTAGCTTAATTTCTGTGTCCATAATGTAAATATCCCTTTAATTTTTTATATTTATATTTAGTAAACTACATGTTAATCAAAATTTTGATTTATTACCTGCATTTTTACTATTTATGCACACCTAATAAAATTATCATTTAAGCCCACACACAAAAACATAGAATAACATAATACATCGACGCTATTCCATGAAGATTCGTATTCGAATATGAAAACAGTAAAAATTAATTCTATTTTTTTCGCTATTTTTTAATATTAGAACATAACATAAATATGGTGTGATGGAAGTATGTACGTACATATTTTTTTTGTATTCTATTATATTTAAATACGAAATGAATTTCTATAAAATTTTAGCCTAGTGTTCCTACTCAAAGTTCTTTTAATTTCTTTAATTGAATTTAAATAAAAAAATAATTTTGACAAATAAAAGAAATTTCTATTATTCCTGTGTGTAGAATTTGATTTTTTTTTTCTTTTTATATTATATCGTATGTATTTGAATATAAAAGTATTAGTTTCTTTCATTAAGATTTAAAAAATTCATTTATTTATTTGGAATTCTATTATACTTGAATATGGAAATGTCAATTTTTATGTTTGTGTATAAAAACTGATTTTTTTCATATTCAAATATAAAAAAATCAATTTTATGCATTAATTTTTTTTAAAATTGTTAATATATTTTATGTTTTAAAATTTTCATATATGATTTTAACTTAAGTAAATTTACTACATTATATATATATATTATATTTCAAAGAAAAAATAAAAATATTAAACTTAAATATTAGAAGAAAATAACTTAAATTACTTTTTTCATATTTCAGTATGATAAATTTAAAAAATGATTTGGTGATGTTGAATGACACTGAAAATTACATTCAGCACCCTCTCTTTTCTTCTCAATGAAAGCAAATATAATTTAAAAATCTGTAATTTTGAAGTCAAGATAATGTGCGTGTTTCATTGATGACTTCAGCTCTAAGGCCCTGTTTAGCGCGAGGACCAAAATCAAGACCAAAATAATGATAATAAATAATAAATAAATATTTTTAATCGATTCGAGTATTTTAGTTTAGAAAGTGAAATAAAGTTGATATTTTTATTAAAGATTACTAAATATGTGAAGTAAAATAATATTTTTTATATTAAATTTTATGTAGAATAATTAAAAATATTTATTTATTATTATTATTATTATTATTATTTTTAAACCAGTACTATTTTGGTACTGATTTTAGTCTTCACGCCAAACAGAACCTAAAATATTTTTTCTTTGATCCGACTTTACATGGGCCAAGCCCATTTAATCAAATTAATCTGATTCGAAAAAAATATATTCGCTTTAGGCAAGACAAAGTTGTATATGATTTGATCATGCCTCATTAGGAACAAGCATCGAGTCGAGTTCAAATCGATTAAAATTTTATTTGAGTTTTGATTCAATTTTTGAATTGTTATGAATATTTATAATAAAATTATTAATATTTTATGGAATATATGTATATCTATATTCCAAGCAAATTGAAGAGATGCTATGTGCTGACGTATGCATAATAAATATAAATTTATATAAATATAAATTCACATGTGTTATTTAGCTGATCTGATCTAACCCGTTAAGAACCTAAAATCAGAACTTGGCCACAAAAAATGAAGTCCGATTCGTTATGTTTGATCAATCTTATGGGTCCAATTGAATTTTTGGGTTATGGATAACTCGTCAATTCTAGACGGATATTGTCGATATCGTGATTGGGTTACTTAAATCTCGGTGAGAAAATAATGTAGTTTGAGTAATTGTAAGTAAATTAACTAAATCGGCTCATTTCTGTATATCGAGCAAAGCTTTTTAGTTGAAATACTTGCTGTGATTTATGTGAATAATACTGTGCATTTGCATGGGATAGCAATAACAGTCAAATTCAGGAAGAAGCTACAAGAATTAATAGTCATAAAGTTAAATTTCAGCATGATTTTTCACTTGCAGACGAATCGACAATTTGAGCGCATCATTTAGAATTTAGAGGACTTGTCGAGAGTTTGCGTTTTGAATTTTGGTGGTGGTTGGGAAGATCATATCCATAATATTGAGTTTTTAGATAAAACTATGTTTAAAACTATGGTTATGAACATTGTTTGCTTCATTTGTGTGACACCTTAAATCGAAGAGGGCGGAGAGTGACCGTTAGGGTGATGTTTATATGAGTGAATCAAAATCACTCAAACAGTGAGCAACTCATGACAAGGCTTTTAGGTGGAGGGGAATAAGAATGAATTGTCCTACTTCAGAAAGTGTAGAAGATCCTAAGCTATATAAATAGCTAATATAATCTTAAATAATAGATACACTTTGTAGGAAAAAACAGTGATGCTGATGATGAAAAACTCTGTAATTAAACGTGTTTGGGCTAGAATAGTAATGAGATGGGTGACCTTCTCGAAAAACTGTTCAAGTCACATAATTCTTTAAAGCTAAAGCGAATAATACATTTACTTTTAGATCATGGGATGCTACAATATGTGGAGTTGATCTTCCATAGTGCAATGTAATTTGAAGATGAACGAAGCGGAAGCTGATGTGCTTGTGGCACCTAGGATCAAAGAGGGTAGGAAGTGATTACCAGGATGATGTCCATATGAGTGAATCGAAATCACCCGAATATAGAGTGACTCCTGACAAAACTTTTAAGTGGAGAGGAGAAAGAATGAATTATCCCATATCAAAAAGAAGGAATCCTAAGTTGTATAAGTAGATAACGTGATCTCAAATAGTGAAAGCATCTTTTAGTAAATTATGAGATCAATGATGAGAAATTCTATAGTTAAATATGCTTAGGCCAGAAAAGTGCTGTGATGGGTGACTTTACTGGAAAGTTGCTCAAGTTATATAGTTCTCTAAAACTAAAGCAGACAATAATTAGAAAATAAATTTTAAAAAATAAATAATACTTCTATATTTAGATCATAAAATACTATAATTTGTGTTCATAAACTTGTGATACAAATTTTATGTTTAACATATACTGCACAAAATAATTTTTATACGAAGCACCAAAAAAATTCCTATAAGAAATAATTTTTAGCCTATGTATTATATATATATATATATATATATATTTTGCTTCATATAAAAATCTGATTCAAAGGTCTACAAATTTGACCCTGAAAAACAAGCTGACGGCAGCGGTGACGTCTAACATTTTCTATTGAGGTCCTCCTGAACTATGATTTTACATATATATCCAAGGCGTCACCTTATGACCGTGTTTCGGATAAATTATTAGGTTCAAACGGCTGACATGTGCACACGTAGAGCCCACCTAAGCGCCAATAAAAAATGACGTAGAAACATTATTAAAAATTAAATTTTATTTTGTATGAAATTTTTTTTACTTCATATAAAGTGATTTTTTTTAGTATATATGTGCTATTTATGCACATATTTGTCAACTGAAAAATAAAGTGGTACTTTATTTGAATATGATAAAATGATAAATTTTATTTTTTGGAGAACTCACTACCAAATTTACACCATGATATATAATTGTTCATCTAAAATGTAAAAAAATATTCCTATTTTTAATATTTTTTTTCATATAGCTATATATTGCTATTTTATACTTCTACGGGATAAATTATATTGAAATATGAAACCTTGTTTTATTGTACAAATGTAAGAATTCTTCACTTTAACAATCGCACAAGTTTTAAATGCAGAAATATATGATTCTATAGCAACATAATATTCTATATTATATATTATTCTCGAGTTTACGTTCCTCATATTCTATATTGTATATTATTCTTGGTGTCTAGCTTGCACTCTTTCCGCTCTATTGATATCCTAGTGTTTGGCTTATCTAAATATGTTGACATTTATCTTGATCTCACGAGTATTTTACTATTAATGTTTGTCGCTATTACTATTCAGACTAGTCTTTCCCTTGAAAAGTTGCGATCGACATGCTGCTGTTGCTCACAAACTTGAAAAATACTTAACTTCATATATACCAAACTCATGATATTAAAGTGTTTAATACTCTTAGTTATTTGACTTCTGCTGGTGTTTCAATATTCCCAATGAATATCTACACGTTTAGAATGAAAATTAGCTTATGGGGGGACCTAATAACCTTTGCTTATATTTTTTATCGTACAGATCTGACTATTCAAAGAGATATTATAGGTTAGAAGTTATATCGCATGCAAGACGATTAAATTTTAGCTTTTTTTTAATATTAATTTGGGAAAGTCACGGTAGTATAATGGTTGCTAAATAAATACATAAATGAGAAAATAAAATGAATTTAGATGAAAATAAGAAAAAAAAAGATATTAAACATGTGAATAATAATTGTGTAAATGCTATTATAATCTTTGTTATATATATATATATATATATATATATATTATAGTTTTGTGACATAAGTTATAACTTTTATATAAATATTTTAGCAAAAATGTAGATATATAAAAAAATAAAAAATTGGTGACATGCATGTAATTTTTTGTTAATATAAATATAAGTTTTTGGAATAATTACATCTAGATCTCTGAGTTTAACACTTAATAATGCACAGATTCTCGTTTTTAAAATTATAACATCGGGGTTCCTGAGTTTTAATAAATTATCAAATAATTTTTTTTAATTTTTATTATTAAATTTTTTTAAAATTATCATTTTATCCCTGAGCCTCTCTCTCTCCTCCCGGTCGGCACGCACAGGTGATGCCGCGCGGTCGCCGGAGGCGAGACGTGCGGGACCCATCGGCGCCCGCGCAACCGTCGGTGGGTCGCGC
>JAEMOT010003067.1:39958-64396 GCA_019297695.1 Apostasia ramifera | reverse complement strand
CGAGGCCGCCGCACAGACCGCGTGGCAGCCGCACAGACCGCGTGGCCACCAGACCCGTCGGTGGCCCTGCGGCGTCGCCCGTGCGTGCCGATCGGGAGGAGAGAGAGGGGCCCATGGTATAATAGTAATTAATAATAAAAATTAAAAAAAAAAAACTCAGGACCTCAATGTTATAATTTTAAAAATATGAATCTGCGAGTTATTAAACGTTAAACTCAAGAACCTAGTTGTAATTATGCCTAAATTATTTTTTTTTAATTTGAGAAAGCTATTTCAAGACGATTCTAACCGAAGAAAAACACAATACTTCCTCCCAATAAAAATCCTAATCGCCCATTCCTCGAACCCAACTCCGAGAAAGGCGAAAAAAAACCCTATCAATGGCCGCTGCTCTCCCTCTCACCGGCCGCGTCGCCATCATCACCGGTGCCTCCCGCGGCATCGGCCGCTCCATCGCCCTCCACCTCTCCTCTCTCGGCGCCTCCGTCGTCCTTGCCTACGTCTCCAGCTCCGACGAGGCGGACCGCCTCGCCGCCGATATCAACTCCTCCTCCCCTTCCCCCGGCCGGCCGCTCGCCGTAGCGGTCCGAGCCGACGTCTCCGACCCTGCCGCCGTCCAATCTCTCTTCGAAACTGCCGAGCAGACCTTCCTTTCTCCCCCGCACATCGTCGTCCACTCCGCCGGCATCATCGACCACGATTACCACCCCATCTCCACCACCCCCGTTGCTAACTTCGACTCCATCATTGCCGTCAACCTCCGAGGCAGCTTCCTCGTCCTCCGGGAAGCTGCCAACCGCGTCGTCCGTGGAGGAGGCGGCCGGATCATCGCGCTGTCGTCGTCGCTGGTGGCGATCAACCGGCCGGGATACGGGACATACACAGCTTCGAAGGCGGCGGTGGAGGCGTTGGTGGCCACGATGGCGAAGGAGCTCAAGGGCACGAGCATCACGGCGAACTGCGTGGCTCCCGGGCCAGTGGCGACGGAGCTCTTCTTAGCCGGGAAGAGTGACGAGGACGTGCAGCGGCTGGCTGACACGATCCCGATGGGACGGATCGGCGTGCCGGAAGACATCACGCCAGCGGTCGGGCTTCTCTGCTCCGATGCTGGCCAGTGGATCAACGGTCAGGTTATTAGGGTCAACGGTGGATTGGTCTAAGATATTGTCATTAAATGAATCTGTTTGTAAGAATTAAAAAAAAAAAAAAAAATCTGTTTGTAGTCTGATATTATTGTGATGTTTTTTTAAACTTTTATTTAAGAGGCCAAAATAAATCTTTCTAAAAAGTTACCAAAGTAATGACGGAATTTAGGCTACGCTTGTTGTAGCGCGGCCCTTGCACCAATGCATCACGTAGTGTCACCGTCATCGCTCGTAGCCTGTGCGCACACATTGACAACTGCACTGCCTCGCATAGTCTCCATGCTTGTGCTAGCAGCACGGCAGCTATGGTGTCGCGCATAGGGGATAGGTGCACCCAGCTGCTCCTGGGCATGCAGGAGTGCGCATCGATCTTTTGTGCGTGCAAGAGGTGTGACGTTGGTCATTAATAATGTGGCTCAAATTAGGGTTAATATAACTTAAGAAAAGAGATATGATTAATTATACAATAACGGTGCCTTCAAAAAATCACATATGTTGAAGAAAGAGGGCAATGCCATTGTTTGAAAATTTATTGCCCCGTTTAGCGCAGAGATCAAAATCAGCACCAAAATGATACTAATTTAAAAAATAATAATAATAATAAAAAATAAATTTTTCTAATCATCTACATAAATTTTAATATAAAAAATATTATTTTATTTTATATACTCAATAATTTTTCATAAAAATATTATCTTTATTTCACATCCAACTTTATTAGACTAAAATCTAATATTTTAATTTAAAATGTGAAATAAAATTGATATTTTTATTAAAAATTATTAAATATGTAAAATAAAATTTATATTAAAATTTGTGTAAAAAAATTTAAAAAATTTATTTATTATTATCATTATTATTTTTTAAAATAATATTATTTTGATCTTAATTTTGGTACTGCGTTAAACAGGTCATTCAGAGTGTATGACTTAGCTAATTGCCTATTTTATTTTATTTTTTTCATAATATTTTACTTTAAAATATTTTACTTTTTTTATTATCTAAAATATGTTTAATGAATCTTGTGATGCTGCACAAGAAGAAATTATATTTCACACTCGCGCAGTCTCCTCCGTCGTGGCTCGGCACTTGCGCGGCGGCCTCATCCACCGCTCCGGCGACGGGCGAGGTGGCGCCTCCGCGTAACCTTCAGTTAAAACAGCCTACATGACCCTTTCCTCTTCTCCACCTCTCCCTCTTTCCCGTAGCTCATTCTCTGTATTCGCTAGAAGAATTCCGGTCAAGCAACGGCAGTACCACTCTCGCCTCTTTCAGGTCATACCTCCGCCAAATTTTCCCACTCTATTATTCCAAAATATTTCATTTTGCAAACTCACCAATCCTACGGGTTTTTTTTAGTTATTTAATGGAAATGTTCGCGGAGCTAGTTCGGCTCTATATAGCCAATCTGCGGTCTGCCTTGCCTTCCCGGAGCCGTTGGATGGAGAAGGTGATGGTAGGACGAAAATGGAAAGAGCTAGAAGTGACTACTTTCCCATTCTTAGCTTCATCGAAGAGCTCGAAAACAGAGCCAGATTCGACACTTCGAACTTAGACACTTGTTTGAGTTTGCGGTCGCTCCGGGGGACCTGGAAGATCCATGGGAAGATTGTGAAACTGGGTTTTGATCGGGAGAGCTATTTGTGCAGTGGGCTCTTGCATGCTTACTTGGGTCTTGGTGATTTTGTCTACGCAGGCAGGTTGCTTGATGATATGCCGCTGAGAAGTATTGTTTCGTGGAATAGGATGATCACGGGGCTTCTTCAGAGGAATGAAAAAGTTCAAGTTTTAGAACTTTTTTTGAATATGTTGAGAGAGTGTAGGGATGTTGATCCAGTTCTTTTCGCTGGTGCCCTTAGAGCCTGTAGTGGCAACGATGCTTATTGGAGTCTTGTTCAACAGATTCATGCTAAGGTAATACGATGTGGGTTTGGGGCTGATCCTATTGTCTGCAATCCTTTGATTGATTTATACTCAAAACAGAAAGATATAGAATCTGCAATCTTGCTCTTTGAAGAATTGGGTTCGAAGGACAATGTTTCATGGGTAGCAATGGTGTCTGGACTATCCCAAAACGGGCTCGGTGAAGAATCTCTCCGTCTTTACCGTCATATGCATCGGTCTGGAATTGTTCCCACTCCTTATGTGCTATCCAGTATTCTTAGTGCCTGCACAAAATCTGAGTTTTTTGATAAAGGAATGCAAATTCACGCACAGGCTTTGAAGTGGGGATTCTACTCTGAAACTTTTATTGGGAATGCACTAATCAGTTTGTACTCGCGTTGTCAAAGCTTAGTGCTATCAGAGAAAATATTCGATGAAATGCCATTGCGTGATGCAGTCACATATAATTCGTTAATTTCTGGATATGGAGTACTTGGATATAGTGAAAAGGCGCTATGGGCTTTTCAAGAGATGCAAAATTTGGGATTCAAACCTGATTCGGTGACCATAGCAAGTCTTTTGTGTGCCTGTGCTTCCATTGGAGCAATTAAGAAGGGCAAGCAGATTCATTCTTATGTGTTAAAGTCTGGGATTTCATCAGATTATATCATTGAAGGTTCTCTACTTGATCTTTATGTGAAATGTTCCGATACAGAAACTGCTCATGAATTATTCGATGAATCAGACAAACAAAATGTGGTACTCTGGAATGTGATGCTTGTGGCTTATGGTCAGATTGGAGACCTAACTGAGTCTTTCAATCTTTTCTGTGAAATGTTGGTTTCTGGTATGGAGCCCAACCAATACACATATCCTAGTATACTTAGAACCTGTACTTCTTATGGAGAGCTTGATCTTGGTGTGCAGATTCATTCATTGACTATAAAAACAGGATTTCAGTTGAATGTCTACGTCTGTAGTGTGCTAATAGATATGTACTCAAAGTGTGGTGCTTTGGAGAGTGCTAGGGTGATCCTTGATAGACTTAATGAGAACGATGTCGTTGCCTGGACTGCTATGATTGCTGGTTATGCACAGCACGAGTATTATGTAGAAGCTCTGGGGACATTTGAAGAAATGAAATCCCGCGGCATCCAACCAGATAATATCGGATTGTCAAGTGCAATTAGTGCTTGTTCTGGTCTAAAGGCTCTCACCCAGGGACTGCAGATCCATGGTCAGGCTTGTGTTTTGGGTTATTCCGGTGATGTTTCAATTGGAAATGCCCTTGTTAACCTTTATTCTAGATGTGGTAGGGTCATGGAGGCTTATACTGCATTTAAGGTCAATGAGATAAGAGATGATGTATCATGGAATGCATTGATCTCTGGATTTGGACAGAGTGGGCATTATGAGGAGGCTTTATCAGTGTTTAAGAAGATGGATCAAGAAGGCATTAAAGCGAACTTGTTCACATATGGTTCTGCCGTTAGCTCTTCGGCCAATATTGCGGATATAAAGCTAGGCAATCAGATCCATGCAAAGATGATCAAAACTGGTTATGAAACAGAGATAGAAGCCGGTAACGCATTGGTTTCGCTATATGCCAAGTGTGGAAGTATTGAAGAGGCAAAGCTAGTTTTTAGCAGGATGCCTGAGAGAAATGAGATTTCATGGAATGCCATTATCACAGCATATTCACAGCATGGGCATGGTCAAGAAGCTCTAAAGCTCTTTGCGCATATGAAGGAGGATGGCCTCAAGCCAAATCATGTGACTTTTATTGGCATTCTAGCTGCATGTAGTCATGTGGGACTGGTAACTGATGGCCTCAACTACTTTGAATCAATGAGCAAAGACCATGGACTTGTACAGAAACCAGAGCACTTTGTTTGTGTGGTGGATATCCTGGGACGGGCAGGAGAATTGGAGCGTGCTAGAAAATTTATCGAGGATATGCCCATCAACCCAGATTCAATGATTTGGAGGGCGCTTCTTGGTGCTTGCGCAATACACAAGAACATTGAGGTTGGTGAGTTTGCTAGTCAACACCTCCTCGAGTTGGAACCTTATGATTCAGCTACCTACGTTCTCCTATCAAACTTATATGCGGTAACAAAGAAATGGGAATGCCGAGATCGCATTCGACAAGTTATGAAGGACAGAGGAGTAAAGAAGGAGCCGGGCCGTAGTTGGATCGAGGTGAAAAATGAGGTTCATGCCTTTTTCGTTGGTGACCGTTTGCATCCACTAGCAGACGCAATTTATGTGTACTTGGATGATTTGAACAAAAGAGCCGTTTGTATTGGCTACAAGCAAGACAAAAACTTACTTCTGCATGCAACTGAACAAGAACAGAAGGATCCAACGGCTTACATACACAGTGAGAAACTTGCAGTTGCCTTTGGGCTCATGAAGTTGCAACCACATGTACCTGTTCGCGTGATCAAGAATCTTCGTGTGTGCTCTGACTGCCACAACTGGATGAAGATCATATCGCAAATCGTTGGTCGTGTTATTATACTGCGAGATTCTTATCGTTTCCATCATTTTGAAGCTGGAAATTGTTCATGTGGAGACTACTGGTGAAGATATTATGATTGCATCCCCCTTCTTGTGTTGCATGTTACTGCAGTTTTCATGGGAGAAGAAGATGAAAATAATAATTGAGATTTCTTGGGAGGATGACTCAGTTGGAGCTGGGCCAACGACTTAACCCCTTAGCATCTTTTTGACATTACCCACCAATTAGTAGTAAGCTGTCCCCTCCCCATTTAGTTCTTGACTATTAATCTGATTATTTTTAATGTTCTGATGCTTTTTACTGAAATTCAAACACTTTATGATGTTACATCAGTGGCCTTTTAACAAAATAATATGAATTAGTAAGAGAAATTGTTGCTAGCAACTTCTCTTCATGTTTTCTACAATTTTATGCTGCCAGTTTCACTCAGATATTTTGTATCAAAAAAAAGTTTCACCCAGATATTTACTTCATATTGCTGGTTTTGGAAAGTTGAAATATTAGTCAGAGAAATTGTTATGCTTTGCTGCAGGTAGTGTTGATTTATTTCATGAATTTCTGTAATTTAATCTGGTAATGTGCATGAATGTCTTTCTTCTCTTTATGTTTGATTTAAAGTTCTCTCTTCAACCCTTTTTCCTACACTTATCTTGCAAGCTTCCTTTGTCTTCTTATTACTACTATGAATCTTGTGTGGTGTGTTGAAGGATCTCTAAGTTCCTAAGGTTGACGAAGATGGCTTGGCAGGCAGTATGCTTATTTTTTATGAATCTTTTTGGCATATCATTCTTATCCAATGCAGATTGAGGTATTTATTTAAGTTTATCCCAATATTTTTTGGCCTCTTGTTTTCTTTCTACCTTAATTTGGACCCAATTTTATGAATTCATCAACCTTAATAATAATAATAAGTATGTGCATGTGACATGTATTATCTAAGGTGAGGGGAGTGAATTGGCTAGTAGATATGATTGGGGAATGGGGGAAAGGACTTGCTAGCAGTAACTAAAGATGACGAGGAGGGATGTGGGCAAGAGAGTGTGAGAGATATGGCATTGGAAGAGAACATGCTCGCATTCTCAGCTGAGAAGCAATAATGTTGAAGAGCTGTTATCCCTTGGAAGATAACATGCTTGCATTCTCAGTTGATTCTGTAAACACAAATCCAAGAACAATAAACCCCGACAGAGAATCATGGCAAGTCGTAAACATTTTAAAATATGACAAGAAAATTGTTTTTCCTCAATGCGTGGTTGATTGGCTGCAAGTGACATTCTCACCTCTCTTTGTTGCAGGTTGCACAGATGCAAGAAGAGTCAATTCATAACATCAGTTTGAAGAGCATTTCTTATAGTGGCACATATCTCAACTTTGGGCATGAAAATTTGAACAGCAATAGCTCATGTATCTAGAAGGTGTGTCACATTTATATTCTTATGAGTTATGTGAATAGCAACAATTGCAATCTAAATTATGTTAGTTGAGTGGTATATGTTACCCAGATCTGAAGGAGATCATGTGCTACTGCCTCACCCAAAATACAAATTTATTTATTGTGATTAAACTTATGTTTCTGATTATAAAGTGTACTTTACATATAAATTTAACAAAACATAGCATGGAGGTTTTTATGGTATTGCTTTTTCTTGTAAACAAGGATAAGTAGGGAGAGAATTGTCGTGATTCAAGCTATTTATGCTCTAGTCTTAAGAGATGCTTATCGGGCTAGCTCAAGTTGAAATAAGACTAGAACCGGTGCAGTCAAAGCGATTTCTATCTTAGGAATCAGTTTGGACCAGTTCCCATTGATTAGGTAACGAGAATTAGTTCATAATTGATTTGGTTGGGCCGGTTCCCTTCCAAAAAGTTTTTTGTAAAAACAAGTCGAAAAGCTGCCACCCCGCACCTTCCCGTATAAAACATCAATTATTCTTTTAAGATTCTTTGATAATCCTTATTGGAGCAACCTTCCCCGCACGCAGATAGCGCATATGCCCAAAGCTTCCTTAGTGGCTACTTCAAATGTCACTGTTACTACCCTTTGATTAAAGTTTTGAAATAAACAACAAACAATAACAATAGTCAAGCCTTTATCTCATTAGGTGAAGTCGGTTATGTGAATCCTTTGTTTCCATTGCACCCTATCAAATAACAAATTCTTATTTAATTCCAAGTATGTAAGATCATTTCTTATAATTTCTTATCATTTTTTTTTCCTTTCTGTTCTTTTTTTTATATAGGCAAAGATCGAATAACCCAACTTTCCTTATTGAAACTTCTATTAGCTTATAATTTATATGTCCAAATCATTTAAGCTAACTCTATTTGAGCCATTAAAGTTTTAAAACAAAAACTATACCCCCTACTCCCAATCAATATGGCAAGTCAATTTCATCATAGCATCTCTTTGATTTTTCATGAATCCCTTCTGGAGTATGTCAGCTACCACAATTTGTAGCTATATGGTTTCTCGCACTCAATGACTTCAACGAAGAGAAATCTGAAATTAAAATAACATCCAGAAATACTGGTCACTGGCTGTTGGAACATGATAATGACATCTACTTGATCGTTTGGCCTCACTGATGAAGGTCATATCAAACACAGTTAAAGTATGGGAGCACTTTAACTTAAATTTTAAACCTGATACCAATCTTAACTAACCCAAATACATCATAGTTAACTTTCAAAAAAAAGTCCTCATTTGTAAAAATATTTAACAATCAATATTTTTACAAACTGAGGACATGGGCAGTGGAATTGGTATGTTCAAGAACCATCTAGTTTTGTATCATAACTTCGATGAAGAAGATGTGCCAACCAGTAGCTCAAAGTTCTCATACACAATTTAATCTATAAAATGGATGATTTGGCTTTGTCATTTAGGAACAACAAAACTCGTAGAGATTTAGCACGTTCCATAGCGAGGTGCGAACAACTTTTCATAGTAGGAGTCCGAGGGACAACGGTACGCAGAGGGTTAAGCCTGATAATTAAGGCTTAAATGAGCGAAAAGAAGAATTTAAGGTGGTTTAGAGAGGAAACTCCTACGTCCACCGAGCGATCAGTGAGGGATGATTTCACCAGAAAAAGAAGAGGGGTGGTCGAAAAGTCTAGTACAATGAGCGAAAAGAAGAAAGAGAGCTTTCTTATCTCAAGCTCTTAATACAAGGGTGATAAAAGAGAGATCTTGCAATTCCAACCAACAACCGAAAGCTCAAAGCTCCAAAAAAATCTGCTCCTTGAAGCCTGTTCAAGGGTACTTATAGGCAGAAGATAGTGGAGCTCAGTCCGGGTTTTCCATAAATGGATCTGCCTTTCTCATAGTTATCTATGATTAGATTGATGATTAATGAAAAATGCAAAAATAAAATTTACCATTATATTTTTTAGATGAAGCGCATACCGGTCAAATAATATTTAAATATATTTATGAAAGTTATATAAGATAATTTTTTCTATTACTTTAGATAATTGTGAGCATATTGTTGCTATTATAACTATTAAACTTTTGTGTTTGTCAAAATATATTAAACTTTTTTTTTAGCATCCTTGTATCGATTGAAAATGCTAAAACAAATCAAAGGCGAGAATAGAAAAGTGCATGTGAACATAATAGTTTATCTCCTACAAATTTCTTTATTGATCAACACCATAATAGTTTGATTTAATCAATAATATCTTCTTACAATAAAAAAAAAATCTTATGAAGGTATTGCTTTTTAAATCTTGTATAATTGTAAAAGAAAAAAAAAACCATCATGGAATGAGATTTTTTGAAAATGTTTTTGAATTACTAATCTTATATTTTTTTATGCACTTTACATATTTTAAAAATTTATAAAGTTTAAATCATATTGGATATGAATTCTCCTATTAAATAAACATCCTTCCTCTAGCTTATTTGCTAGGCACTCATATAAAAAAAGTGTGGATCTAGATACTTTTTTCTAGAACATTAAGAAATCGTCGATTTATTCTACTCTCTAAGATTTGGTTACTTTTTTTTATTAAATTGTGGAGGTGAAAAATACTCTATGTGGAGCACTAGGAGGGGCCAACTTCTAAAATGGGTGACACATTTTCAATGTTCTCAAGAAAACAAATACAAAGCAATTACGTAAATTCATCTTGACAGACAATTCAAATAAGGAAAAGAAAGTTGTTAGTGGGGAGCGACAGTAGGACCGACTCCAAATTTTAATACTGTAGTTCTAGCTATACTTTAGAGTATAAAGTGAGGACTAGATAAGACTTCTAAAATAGTGACGAGTAAGCTAAACATTAATGCGTTTTGGTGCACATGATGCACGGGCTGCTCAAGCACTGATCATCATTGCCAACTCCGCTTTTTCTATGGTGAGTAGAATAATTGATGATCATAGAATCGATGCATCAATTATCTCTTCATGCATGATGGTTGATTCGAAGGATTAGTTCGAGGCAAAATCGTGGAACAAAAAAATAAACATTATTGATAGGTTCATGGATAACAATGCAAAGAAAGAGGAGGAAAGCAAAATGAATCCTCATTAATTAAGGCCCTTCTTTAGATTATGCATATTGTAAACTTTTAAAATAATGCATAATTTTATGTTTTTTTACAAATTGGGTTGAAAAAATATAACAAACATTTTAATGTATAATGCTAAATATTAAAAATAGAATATATAAATTATAAAACCAATTTTTGCTTATCACTGGTTCTAGACTCAAATCCATAACCAAATGGAATTATTTAAACAAATTATTTATGTCTTAAATAAAAAAATTATTATGATAATTATTTGAAGATAAATGAAGAATGAAAAAATTTTATTTTTTAAAAGGAATCATTCATTTCAATCTGAGGTTCAGAAGTAAAGATCAAAGGCATATTTATTTACCATCACATTCATTTTATATTTAAATTTTATTATATGAAATTTCAAAATAAAAATTTAATTATATTTTATAAT
Organism: Apostasia ramifera; assembly: GCA_019297695.1. NCBI lineage: Eukaryota > Viridiplantae > Streptophyta > Magnoliopsida > Asparagales > Orchidaceae > Apostasia > Apostasia ramifera. The sequence goes on along the minus strand of JAEMOT010003067.1, from coordinate 53,885 downwards.
TATTTAATTTTTTTTATAAATCTCAAAAAAAAATCTGATTAAATTTTGTTTTAAAACTAATAATAATTATTGACAACAAATGATCATGTTTAAGGGCAGCAATTTGACCCATTTAAAGGTCATCCAATTTTTATACATTAATTAATGAGATGAATTTATATTTGAGGGAGTAGAGTCGAGTTAGGATTTGATTCAAACTCAATCCATCAACTCATTTTGCAACTCGTAATCTTATTTGAGGTAGAGATAAAATTTTGGCTCAAGAATTGACAGTCGATTGATATTTAAATCAAATTTGAACAATATTTTGTTAAGTCCAGCCGTGAGTCATATATACGTAAAATTTATTGTTTTAACAAGCCAAGTTCAACTAATGATTTTTTTTTGAATGGTGAGTTCAAATCATGGTTAAATCTAACTTATTGGGATCAAATTTTGCTTACTTCTTATATATATATATATATATATATATATAAAGATAATCCCTTATAATTTAAAATTAAGGCTGTTGAAATAAAAATCAAAGTGAAAAAGTTTGTAAAAAATATAAACTAAAATATAATTATAAATAAAATATAAAAATCTTTTAGTAATTTACTCTTTAATATTTTTATTAAATTATCTGTGATAATGCATGATTAGTTTAAGTAATAGAAGAAAACTATAAAATTATTGACTCAAATTTCAAGTGAAAGAAGATTCCAAATTATTTTTCAAAATAATTCTCAATTATTTGAGATAGCTCAAAATCAATTATTTCTCAAATCGAGACAACTCAAATTCAAAAACATCAAGCTACACTTAAGCTTTACAAAATCAAGCCAAGCTCGACTCAAACTCAAATCATTCTCATTCTCAACAGTAATTTGAGTCCTATTATGTTAGGTTGTGTTTTATAACCATATAAATTTGATTTTCTATTTGGTGAACTTCAATTAAAACTTATTACCAAAAACATAACTATTTAGTAAAAGCTATAATGCTAAGTTGGTCTATAATCCCTCTTATGCTAGATCTTAACAAATGGATTTAATGAATTTAGGAAAATTTGATTCAAAGTCATCTTGATATAATTGTTATATTATTATAAAAAAATAATTATTTAATTCAATGACATGCCCAAATAATTTTATAAAATATTACATAATTATTACTCGAAATATCTTGATGTCAAAACATCTAAATAATATGATATAATATTAAAATAAAATTAAACCAAATACTCAGTAACATAGTAAGAGCGAAAAGCATTATCTATCACAAAATTATCAGTTATTGTCCACTTTGAACCAAACATATAATCGTTTAAAACACGAAAAGACAACATGACAACATAGATTAACATTACACACTTCAGTGCAACGATTCAAAATTCATAATTACATTATAAAACACTCACTAACTCAGATGACAAATCAGATAGAGAAGGAAACCAAAAAGAAAAATAAAAAAAGGAATAAAAGGGAAAAAAAAAGAGAGAAATTACTACTAATATATCCTCAAAAAAGCACACAAAAGAGAGAACCAATAGCAAATATAACCCTTAATCTTAAAACCCTAGACCCTACCTAAATTGCAGAACATAATTGTATAGAAGAATAGGACATTAGCATCTACCAGAAAAAGCTAAAGGGAAAAAAACAAGAGCTTTTGTGGAACACAAATTTCTATGGGTAAGAAGTCTACTTTGCCAAAGAGCTCTCGCTTGAATTACTGAAACACAGCTGCCTTGAAAATTCAGGGTATAGTTGCTTCAGTAAATATAATATCTTCAAATGCACCTGGATGAGGAAATGAATTTCAGGACAGATAATGCTGCAACCATATGTAACATTGAGTCCAGCAGCCATTTGAGGCCCGACATGTAGTTAAACTATCTTGGCTGCTGGTTGCTCTTCCTCTGGGGTATCGCTGGCAACTTTCAGCACAGAGTGATCTTCAGACTGCTTGCATTCAACAGAGCCGCCCAGACGGACTTCCTTTTTGAGTATTTTAACAGGCTGTAAAGGATTCTGCAATCGCGCAGACACATTAGACCCACCGTTAGCTTTCTCACGAGGAAGATCTGCAAGCTTTCCATCAACAATCTGCAAAAGTAAAGAGAGAGTAAACTTTTAAGATCTTATTGATCCTCGTCAACTCAAAACAAATAATTAACAGGGAACTTGAACATAAAAATGTACTACATTAATATACCATCATAAAACATCTTTCCTCAAAGAAATCTAAATATGAAGACTTTTTAATTTTTATAATAAAGAAAATTAAATGGTAAAGAAAATACTGATATGATTGATCAACGATCACAAGACCCTCAAAATGTATAAATATCAAATCTACCACAACTTTTAAGAATTCAAGATTATTAATTGCCCAGATTTCACATCAATTGGGCGTGGGCGTGGCAGTCTCTTTGGAGTAGGAGAAGAGTCCATTTCAAAGCATACCAGTATGTTATGCTGCTGTTGTTTGGCTCTTTTTTCTAACATAACTTTTTGTCTAGTCTCATAAAATCCAAAATCATCTAATATGGATGTCCTGCTGTTATGCTCCTTGAAGATCTTGAGCATCTGAAGACCTTGCTCAAGTTTCACCTGAAAAAAAAAACAAGAAGAAAAAAGACGAATCAAAGAAGTTTCTAGGGTTATGAAAAGTTGAAATGCGATAATTCTTAGCAGAGTTGTAAACCGTTCTACTGGAAATAGTAGATAGCCTCCTTACCTCCTGAGTGTCTCTGCTATTCGTCACCGGCTTGTTGTCATTGTACTCCAGTATTATGTGCTTAAAAAGGCTGTTAGGAACATCTTTCACAATTTGCCACTTCAGATTGAAGCAACCATTCCACTTGTCCTGCTGCCAATAATCTACAGTTTTATCAAAATCAACTGGCCCAACCATTTCAGCTACACCAAGAAACTGGCCACTGGTATTTACCTATAGATTTGCAAAGAGAAGATTCAGAAAAAAAAAGGCAGGAATAGAAATATTGCCCAAGGTACAAGTTGAATTCTTACATAAAAAAAAAGAAAAAAGTTGAAGTCTTACAGAAAAGAACAAAAACACTGGGCATCGATCTGCCTTTCCATGAGCTTCCTTGTATGCAGCATCAAGCTTCTTGTTCCCATTGGGGGTGCTGGCCCAGATGTTGTATTTGATGCTCTTATGAACATCATCTTCACTATATGATTTGATAACAAAAAACTTAGCATCTGAATATTTTTCTGGAAATTCAGCTTGGTTATATAGCTGTGTGTCAGGGACAACAGCAGGATCGTCAACATTATCATTGGAATAAGAGTTCTGCTCCTCTAATACTGTAACTGCAGGCACGGCCACCTTCTGATTTCGGAGGCGGTTGGCTCTTGGGCCCCTGTTTAGCTCACCCAAGCTATCCAAATTCTCATTGCTAAAAAAATAATAGCCATTTCCTCGGCCTCTTAGCCTGTATCGGTTATTATCAGGAAAATACCCCCAACGACTATTTGTCCTCGAGTCATAAATATGGGATCCAAAACTAGCTCCAACAGAAAACTCATTACCACACTGGCCATACATCTGGCCAGTGGGGTACATTCTATTTATGGTAGGAGTTGCTGCACCAATTCTGGGACTTGATCTTGAAGCCTGAAAACCAGGCAGCGTGAGAAATTTCAAAGTTTTGAGTTGCATCGCATGCATGCTTACATACATGCGTGCATACAAAACAATGCAAAACCATCATAAAAAAAAGTAAATTAGCAAACATTTAGCAAAACAAGTACAAAGAATAATATAAACAAAAATCTAAACTATTAGTTATACGAACTAGAAAGCTTAAATCCCCAGAATTAACCTTCACCAAGCAGATCTATTCATAACAACACTCTTAACAAATGCAGTGGGATTGAGGCTATATCCAATGACTATATCCCAAGTTATTTTTAGCCTTCCCTTCTCATCAATTTACTATTGTGACTTAGCTTCTCTCACATTTACATACAAGAACATGTAAAAGTAGATGACAGAAATGACTAAACATAACATTCTTATCGTATCCTCTACAAGTGCTATGGCCGTATCTCTATTATTTAATCATTTCTAATATGGTCTATTCTAATTTGACCCCTCATTTGACAGAAATGACTAAACATAACATTCTTATCATATCCTCTACAAGTGCTATGGCCGTATCTCTATTATTCAACCATTTCTAATATGGTCTACTCTAATTTGACCCCTCATTTATTTTAGTATATACATTGCAACTACACAAATCTTAGATGTATATTACTACTAAACTACCACCGGCATTTAAAAAAGATGATAATAAGATATACACACCCATGGCATAGTGTAATATGAATAAACAAAAAGAATCCGGAATCGATTATTACTTTTGCAAGGCACATTTACATACCATGGGCTGAGGGATAGGCCTCACACTCTGATTTCTTACAGGTGCTGGACTACTATTATGTGAAGCAGTTGAAGGAACGTGTGTTGTTGCAGATACAGAACTAGGATTAACAAACATAGGACCCTCATACCAGGGGATGGGTGATCGCATTCCATCACCGCTGAATCTTGGGTCCCGGTAAACAGAAGAGAGCTGCCGACCTGGTAAAACGCCTCTAACATATGGACCATTTGAAGTCAATGATGAGGTTTGTTGGCTCTGTTTAGGAGGCTCTAAGCCACAGTTCCCATTTGCACTCTCATTAGCAGCCCCCTTTGAATTTAATTTGGGGGCATCAACAGGTATAGGAGACTGTTCTCCAGCAACAGATTGCAATCCTTCCCCTTTCAAAGAAAGGGAATAATTGGAAGATAATAGCGTACTTGGAGCACCCTGAGGCTGGACATATGTAGAAGGATACTGGTAATGTTGCGATGTATACATTTGGCTATCATGTGCTAGAGATGAAATTTGGGAACCCGAAGATGGATATGCACCATAAGGTGAATATCCATATCCATGGTGATACACATCACCATAAACTCCCTGCCAAACAAAACAAATAATCAAGATAGTAAATTTTACTCATATTTACACAATAGGACAGAAAAGAGTGGTTCCTAATTGGCCCTAAGGAATCACCAGAATAAGAATTTGAGAAGAAGAAAATATTTTTGTGAATGCTAATTTCAAAATTCAACTATGTCTATACAGACTCTCTCAAAAAAAAATATCTTACATGCGACATCTCCACCCCTTCAGGATTTACATATCTACCAAACCACTCGCGCATTAAGCCATCATAACCTGAAATACCATTAACAAAAATCAACATCCGACGCACACAGGAAAGACTATATTAAAACAATCATATAAAACAATGCCAAATCTTAAAAAACAATTCAAAGCAGGAACAGGAAGACGGATTCACAAAATGCAGAAGTGAATCCATATAACAAGTCTAAATTAAAGACAGGAGTGATGAACATAATATCAGCAAGCGTCAGTCATCTAAACATATCACCTCTGATGTCATGGAAGAAAAGTAAAACAAACATAATTGGATGAAAGACTGCTAATTACTACTGTAGCGGATGAGCAAATAGCTAATCTCACCTCCATAGAAAACAGTCCCTGCCGGGTATCCATTGTGCAAATAGGGCATAGAATGATCTATATATTCAGGAAACACAGGGGTCAAAGAACGCTCCATCAACGGGATCTGAACCTTTGGGCCTTGCCCACCATTTGCTGTTGCATACTGAACTCCAGAGGGCTGCCCATTTAACTTCAAAATCAGATAACCATCCAAAAGCTATTGATCTGCATTCTGAGAGAATCACAGCCAATGGAATAAAGCACAGGCAGTTTGCAGAAAGCCATACCTTCTTGGTGACCTCTGGAGCATCATGGTTATTGTTGTTGCTCTCCAACGACAGTTTCTGCAGTAAATCCGTTGCTTCTGCGAAAGAATCATCAAGGAGAAAACCCAATCCACCAACGACTTCCATAATCAGAACAAGAGAAAATACCTTACATCGAAAAACATAAATCAGATAAAGATCACATCCATCGTAAACGAGATATAAAACAAGACAATCTAATCAATAAGGAAAAAATTACAAAAGTCGAGACTTTTAGAAAACCAAATCGAGATCAACTACTAAGTCGCCGGAAAGCAATTCAAATAACCAGGAAACAAGAAAAAACAAACACGATCCAGAGCTTCAGACCCAGATCTCTGATCTTCCATAAACCCTTACAAAACCCCTCCTGCGGAGCAGCATCGAACGAATTCCGATACGAGTTCGGTCAATTTTAAATTGAAAATTCAGATCTACTAAAGAAATACCGAGCGGAAAAAAAGTAAAATTCAAGAAGAAAATCAAAAGGATTAAGGTCAACGCAGCAAGAAGAAAGGATACGTTCTGCAGTGGGGGCAACAGCGGACATGGTCTGATCTGTTCGGATGGGCGATCCCAGGAAGCCTTCTGGACCACGACTGCAAACCCTAACCCTAGCGAAAGAGGTGGAGACAGATAGCGGCGAAGTAGACGGAGAAGTTCAACCCTAGGAGAGAGAAAGAGAGGAGGGAGAGCCGCCACTGGAGAAGCAGAGGGTTTTTCTCATGGAGAAGCGGTGATTCAAATATCTCCACGGCACCTCCAACAAATCCGGATTTTTCGTTTAAAATAATATTTTCATGAAATCATGGACGACCAGATCTGTGAAAATAAATAAAGGGAAACTTACATTTTGGTTCCTAAATATCTTTATCCTTCAACATTACTCTGACTTTTTTTATTTTATTTGCCGTCATTTTTTGTTTTATTTCATGTCCGTCCATTTGATTGATCAAATAATATAATTATTGATGATTGTCATTCAAATTAATATGTTAGTCCATTTAATAAACTTATCTTTATATTTTTTTCTATCTCTCTAATACTTATCTGCTTGCAAAATTATTAGTTTGAAATTAGACTTCGTCTGTTCTAATTTTATTTAACTCTTATCCCTAGTCAATCACACCCGGATCGATTAAAATTCAATTTTTTTTTCTATTGAAGCATTATCAAGTTTACGATGCATTCATAATTGGACGAGCTTCAATCAAATAAGACGTGTATCTTCCTCCACCTAACCAAATGTGATCTGAATTTTATCGGATGGTTGAACAATCTAGACTGTATCAAAAATATGGTCACACCCAAATGTTTTTATATTGGATTCAAAACATCCTATGCCAAACTTGCACGAGATCCTCGCTCTCTCTAACTTTAGGTAGACCTATTTCAGTTTAAGGTCAATTTCAAGTTGAAGAGTACAATGATTGATAGCTTTAGGCCATGTTCAACTCAAGTTTGGATTAGTTTTGATTAATTCGAGAAATTGATTTTAGCAAAATAGTTGTATAATTAGAAGAATGAAGAAGAAGAAAGAGAGTGGAGATAATAAAAGAGAAAGAAGAGGAAAGACGAGGAGAGGGGAGAGGAGACGAGGCAGTAGCAGGCTGAGACAACATTAAATGGGGATAGGGCAAAGGCAGCATCCGTCGCTGGTTAGCAGAGACAATAGATCAGCAACATATTGCAGAAGCGGGACCTCGCATCAAAGGAGGGAGGAGATGATGTGGAGGTAGAAAGATGAGGGAGGGAGAGAACAGGAAAAAAAAAATAATAACATTTCAGTATGAATTGTTCTACTTAAGTTTTAATTTTTTTTGTTAAATATAATAATTATTGTGATAAATTATGATCATATTAATGAGTATCGACATAATTTAATACTCTCATTATTTTTTGATGTACAATATAAAAAGATATATTTAAATAATAATCTAAAACTAAAATTATGTTTTAGATCAAAATTGAGTTGACTTATGTCACATTAGATTATATTTTGAACTCAAATATAGCCCAAATTGCTCGATAACTTGACCTAGAATATTTTTTTCATTGATTTTGCTATAACTTTTGCGTATGATTTAACTCGTTTAAACTTCAAATTAGTTTTGGTTATAACAATATTACCAAAAACTTTTCTATCTAATTCAGTTTGTCTTTGGGTTGGATTTGAGTTAGACTCAGAAGTTGATATTCTCTAAAACATATATGAAATGATAGAAAATAATATTTTTTTATTAAATAATAAAATTTTATGATAAATATGTTCACACTGATGGCATTGACACAATTTAATACTTAATAATATTTAAATAATATAATAAAATTATTACTTAAAAAATAATATTTAAATAATGTAATATAATAATAATATAATATAATATCAAGATTATAATAAATTAAATGATTTCTTAATTTTCTCTCTGGAGAAAGGATTAAAAAAAGGGTAGGGAATGCATGTGATGGCACCCATAGAATAGGCATATTTTTTTTTACATAAATATAGGATTAAAATCGTGCATTTGATTCGTGATTGGATCAGTCGAATCGATCTAACTGACCAGTCTAATTAATGATATTAATATAATAAAATAATATAATTATATATTATTAACACGTGGTTCCTGCGCTGCATCCGGACCGTACACGTGGCGCCTGGCTGGCCTCCACTTGACTGATTGATTTGCTGACTCAGCTCTAGATTTTGCAGGACTTTCTGACCAGGTCAAACCTCGGCCACGAGGGTTCAACCTAACCTCGCCCCCGACATCACAGAACCGCCCCTATAACGTCGGGCACGGGGTTACGGAGCAACCCCTGTCACTATCAACTTCACCTACCACGTCGTTCCCTGTACAAGGTGCCTATCCCCAAGATCCGCAGACCAAGAATCCGTATGCCCCAGCAGTCACGAATCCCCAGAAAAAGTACTAGTATTAAATACTATCACCTTCCTTTCACAATTTAAGGTCTCTCGGGTGACAGGCGAACGGCGGGGGCTCCAGAGCTTACCCATCACCTTCTCTCCGGAAAACCAGGGTGAAGCTACACATTCCAAACGTCTATAAATACCGCTGAACAGTTCTCCAAAAGGAGCCAGCAACTGGTAACCAAGAACGATAGAGAACTCTCTCTCCCTAGGACAATTCTCACTGTATCAGAACCCCAACTGAGGAACTCCCCTTTCTTCTTCTTCTTTTCTCTAAGAAAGCATTGTACAAGCCTTCAGGGCTACCTTTTTCCTATTAGTGAATATCTCTGCTGATCGACCGGTGGACGTAGGGGATTTTCTCCCTGAACCACCTTAAATCTCGGTGTGCTTCTCTGGTTGCTCTGAACTAGTTTCTCCCTTGAGCCTTCATTAACAGGCTCACCCCTTTGCGTGTCGCCGTCTCCCAGAACTCTCTTTCTCTTTGGTATTTCCTGGGACCCCCACATCCTACGTCAACATCTTCTGGTGCTTTCATTGAGACCTGAAAAAATGGTGGCTAGAACGTGCAAAACCAACTCCGCTGCCCGCAGTCTGCACGCGGGAGAACCCTCTGTCCGAGTACCGGACGACGGAGCTTCAACTTCAACTTCCCGGCGTCGCACCGGGTCTGCTTCCTCTTCCAGAGGCACTCGTGTCTCAGAACTCCAGGGGATGCTCGCAAATCTCACTGACATGGTCACCGGTCTCACTGCCCAGCAGGCCGTGATCCTCAGACAGACGCAACCGGTATGTGCCGTGCACCCTCTCCCGCCGGTAGCTGCGGCTCCTGTACTTCTCCCGCCGGTTTCGGCAGTTCCTGTCCTCCCCCCGTCGGCAGCGGTGGTCCCGGAGTTATTCCCGCCGGCCGCGCCGGTCCCAGCTCCTCTCCCTCTAGCCGTTGGAGTCCCTGCACCAGCGCCTCCGGTTGCGGTGCCCTCCGTCCAATCTTCTGATTCCTCCAGACCACCCAGACGTCCTTTCCGTCTCCAGGAGATTCATCAAAACTCCCTTCCACCTTGTCCACTACCACAACCCGCCTTTCTTCCACCTGCTTTTCTTCCATTCCTCGCCGGAAGAGACCCCTTCTTTCCTGGCGTTCAGGCCCCTCATCATGGGCCTGATCCCTTCTTTGGGCCAATGGACGGAAATGCCCTTTTTTCCGATGCCATCCGCTTGGCCCCTGTCCCAGAAGACTTCAGACCTCCCAGGCTGGAGGCCTACAAGGGTGTGACAGACCACCGTGAGCACGTACAGGGGTTTGAGGCCGCCATCCGGTACCGCCAGCCGGACGAGGCCACGAGGTGCCACCTCCTGGTCAATACTCTAAAGGGAGCAGCGTTCAGTTGGTTCATCAAGTTGCCCCGGGGTCACATCTCTTCTTACAAACATTTGAAGTTGGAGTTGATCGCCCGTTTCATAGGACGGACCCGCATGGTCATCTCTGATATGGTGCTCGCCAACATCAAGCAAGGCGAGAGAGAGAGCCTCCGGGATTACACCAATCGCTTCTTCGCCGCTGCAGCAAAAGCTGAAGATGTAGAGCCTGCAGTGGCCATGCACAATTTCTGGAGAGGACTCAAGGTAGGGGACCTGTCCAAATCCCTACAGTTAGCCAAATCTCGAAGTTATCCAGAGCTGGTGGCCAGGGCCAGTCAATTCATGCTTCTAGAAGATGCTGAATCCTCCCCCACAATCACTTCTGGGGTTAGGCAGGACATGAGCAAGAGGAAACATCGGGGTGCTGAACCCCCCGCCACGAGGATGCGCGCTGCTAGGCCCCATGATCGAGAGGAAGGAAGGCATCAACATTCCCAGCCTCCGAAGTTTCTTCTCTCTAGGCCACTCCCCGAGGTCTATGCGGCGGCCGTCAAGTAGGGCTGGATACGACCTGCCGGACCCAGGCCAGCACCGCCGCCCGGAGTGGATCCCAACGACTACTGCGAATTCCATGGGAACTACGGGCACAGGCTTCACAGGCGCCGAGGCCTTAGAATCTTGCTTGAGAAGCTGATTAATCAGGGCAAGCTTGAGGAATTCATGCAGATGGCGCCAACCTTCACTGCCGCCCAGAAAGGGAAGGCTCCCGAGGTTGCTGAAGCCCCTGCTAAAGCCTCGCCATCTACAGGCCCCAGTCGAGCAGGGCGACCATACCCTTCAGCCACCAGGACGATCAATGCTATCTTTAGCATCGACCCTACTTCTCACCGCCAAACTGCAGAAGTTGGCGGTATCTCCGAGCAACACGTCTCATTCATCCTCCTTACTTTCTGCAGCAAAGATCTTCCCCAACAGGGCAATCTACATAACGACCCGATAGTGGTCGTTGCCTGCATCACCGATTTCGATGTCCGGCGGGTACTCCTCGACTCAGAGAGTGTCGTCAACATCCTGTTTGAATCCGCCTTCCTCCAGATGGGACTTAAAGAGGCAAACCTCCTTCGCGCTGGGACCACCTTGCTCGGTTTTTCAGGTGAAAAGGTCCAACCTTTGGGATTCATCACTTTACCCGTCTCCTTCGGCGACTACAACGGTCACGCTATGATCATGGTCAACTTCGCGGTCATCAAGGCTAAATCGGACTACAATGCCATCCTAGGGAGGACAACTCTAAACTCCTTCGGGATGGTGATTTCCACGCCCCACCTATGCGCGAAGTTTCCAACCTCCAGCGGCGTCGTCACCATCAGGGGAGACGTCAAACAAGCTACCCGGTGTTTCCGAATAGCGGCGCAGCTTGTGGTCGATCAAATGGATCCCAGAGAGTTCCAACCGGTCATACCGCAGGAAGGGGTTGTCAACATAGCCTTAGGGGGTGAAGACTCTTCCAAAATTATAAATGTTTCATCTTATCTGAATGAGAAGCAGCAGGCAGAAGTTACTGCCTTGCTTTCGGAGTATATCGATATCTTTGCATGGTCTCCTGAAGATGTTACAGGCACGGACAGGGCTGTTTGCGAACACCATTTGAATGTGTCTCAGGCCAACACCCCCATTGCACAAAAGAAAAGAGTAATGGCAGGGGAGAGGCAGGATGCCATCAAAGAGGAAATTACAAAGTTGTTGGGAGCCGGTTACATCAGGGAAGTGCAGTATCCCCGATGGCTAACCAACGTCGTTATGGTGAAAAAGGCTAATGGGAAGTGGAGGATGTGCGTAGACTTCAGAACATTAAATCAGGCCTGCCCTAAAGACACTTACCCTCTCCCTCGTATTGACACGATGGTAGATCATACCGTCGGGTACGAGGTTATGAGTTTCCTGGATGCTTTCTCCGGGTATCACCAAATTTGGATGGCCAAGAAAGATAAGGAGAAGACAGCTTTCATCACTGACTATGGCACCTACTGCTACTGGGTCATGCCCTTCGGTCTCAAGAATGCTGGTGCTACCTATCAGCGCATGATTGATACAGTCTTCAGGAGCCAAAGGGAGAGGAATCTCGAAGCTTATGTAGACGATGTCCTGGTCAAAAGCAAAACCTTGACAGAGCATCTTGGTGATCTCAGGGAAATGCTCGATACTCTCCGAAGGTACAACCTTAAGCTTAACCCTGCTAAGTGTACCTTCGGTGCGGCTTCAGGAAAATTCTTGGGATATCTGATCTCTATCAGAGGGATAGAGGCCAATTCCAACAAAATATCAGCTATTCTGAGCATGCCCTCTCCAAGGACGGCGAAGGAGATTCAGAAGCTGGTAGGGCGGATCAACAGTTTGGGCAGATTTATCTCAAAAGCCGGCGATCGGTGTTCCCCTTTCTTTCGGTGTTTGCGCAATAACAAGAAAGGACAATGGAACAGCGAATGTGAAGCTGCCTTTATTGAACTGAAGAAGTATCTTACGTCGGCCCCGATACTAGTAGCATCAAAAGAAGGTACTATCCTCTCTCTTTATTTGGGGGTTTTCGATGCTGCAGTTTCGGCGGTCCTCCTTGACAGCCAGAATAGAATACAACATCCTATCTTCTACACCAGTCACATACTCTTGGATACTGAAAGTCGATACCCTACCCTGGAGAGGCTTGCTCTGGCTCGCCTAACGACTGCAAGGAAGCTACGACCTTACTTTCAATCCCATACTATTCAGGTTGTCACAGATCAGCCGCTTCTAAAGATATTGCATATTCCCAAGGTTTCAGGAAGATTACTCAAATGGTCTATCGAACTGGGAGAGTACGACACCAGATTTGTTCCACGAAAAGCTATCAAGGCTCAGGCCCTGGCCGACTTCATCGCTGAGTTTTCTACATTGGAACCACCACCTGTCAAATCTCTAGCAAACTTCTGGTCACTTCATGTTGATGGTGCATCCGGATCACAGTCCTAGGAGGCTGGAATCCTCTTAACCAGCCCAATGGGGGCTACGCTGCATCAGGCTGTAACGCTTCGGTTCAAGGCAACAAACAACCAGGCAGAATATGAAGCCCTCATTGCAGGATTAAACTTCGCGCTTAGCATGGCCGTAAAGTGCATACAAGTATTCAGTGATTCCCTGCTGGTCGTCAATCAGGTGAACCAGACATTTGAAACAAAGGACGAGGTTTTGAAGAAATATCTGCAACTGGCCAAGTCCTTGATCTCTCTATTCGAGGATTTCTCCTTGACACACATACCTCAGGAAGAGAACCAGGTGGCGGACCGACTCGCGAAAGAGGGGCTCCCCGACCTCCACCGGACCCAGGTGTTCGAAAGGCCTAGTTTCGAATGTGCTGAAGTTTCCTTTGAAGAAGCATCACCCTGCTGGATGGACAAAATCTTAGACTACCTGAAGAATGGGGTGCAGCCGGACGACCGACGGGAGGCACAAAAGTTAAAACTTATCTGCGCCAAGTACACCCTTATCGACGGGGAGCTTTACAGGAGATCCTATGCCAAGCCCCTCACCAAGTGTTTGAGACCAGAAGAGGCCTTGAAGGTTATGGACGCAGTGCATCAAGGAGAGTGCAGAACACATGCCCGCGGTAGAAGCCTGGTTATGCGAATCCTACGTCAACATATATATATATTTAATATTAAAAATATAGAACATATATAATATAAAATATCTATTACATAAATATAATTAAATAAGACATATGACCAACAAAAATATTAACGAACACATATATATATATATATA
>JAEMOT010003067.1:2590-39722 GCA_019297695.1 Apostasia ramifera | reverse complement strand
ATCATCTAATAAGAGGAACATCATTTTTGTTTTCAGTCCTAAGTGCCTTCTTAGTTAAATATATCTTCTAGCAAACATATGATTAAAATGTACTAATAAAAATGTTGATTTTAGGAGGTTTAAAATAAGTAAAAAAAAATGCTTGAATTAAAAAAAATTACATATGCCCTACAAAATTTTAAATATTATATTATTTTTAAATATATTTTATTTGTAATTTAAATTTTATTTGGAAAATAACTTTGATGATATTCAAAATTTTGACTTTTTCATACATAACCCTAAAAAAATACATGCTTTTTAATTACCTTAAATATTTAAATTCCTATGAACAACTCATTGAGTTTGATTCAAGTTAATTACAATCTATTCCATTTTAGAGCTGAGTATATCATAATTTTTTATCTAATTTTTTAATTTACAAATTTATTTTAAATATATTTTATATTAAATATAATTTTATGATTAAACCCACATGTATGATGTATGAATTTATTTGTTAATCTCTGATCAATATAAATCATATATAATGTACTCATATGCAAAATGTCTTAAATGTGTATAGAGAAAGCTTATCGAGTAAAAAATAATCGAATTATAATCGAGTTTTGAGTTTTATGCATAATGATCATCCCCAATGCTAACGCTTTTATATGTTAACCATTGTTTTAACTATAGTTAAGAGCTTCTTCGGATGCTCTCATCTATGTTTGTTGATTAGCTTGTTCGATAATGATAGATATCGAAATTCGATGATAAATATAACCATTATTTTCAAATTTATCCCATTTTTGCCAAATATAATGCTTGGTTGAAGTTTTTTTTTTTATTATCATTAATATTTGTCATGTTTAAAACAACATAAAGTACAATGTATTGAATAAATCAAAATTTAGGATAATAATTTTATATCAAACTTAGCCTCTGAGGTAGACTTTCCTCTTCATGTAAGTTTTTTTTTTTAATTAAAAATGTGCTATTTGAGTCCCTTTAGCTCTTGAATGATTTTTTGTGAGTCATTTTTAGCATATTTCATTAAATTTGGCCATTATATATGTTTAATCACTTACAAAAATCATTAATTAATCTTTTTTTTCTATGTTCAGCCAGTAACAATAATTATAAATACTTAAATATATTTTTTAAAATACAACTTAAAAGTTGATGAAATATGTTAAAAGAGCCTCATATGGATTAATTTCTATATCGATCTCAGGCTGCAGATGTCAACATACGACTCGACTCATGAATCGATTCAAGAATTTCAAATATAATTCATAAATTTTGACTCATTTATTAAATGAGACGAGTTTAAATTATATACAATCGATTTGAGTTGAGTTATAAATGAGTCAGATTAGCGAGTTGATCCGATCTACTTATTAATTAGGTTGAATTCGTGCCACTGATCTTGACTTATTTATTAATCGAATCATATTCAAATTGAGCTATTTAAGTAAAATCAGATTCAAGTTCAAGATGAATCTAACTCGCTAACATATTTTGCCACAGGATCAATAATAATAATAATAATAATAATAATAATAAATTTTTTAATAAATTTTTTAATAAATTTTTTAAGTAGGATTCCATTCTTGCATATGTGAATCAACTTTTCAGATTCTTTTTTTTCATTAAAAAAAAAACTTTTCAGATTCTTTTTTTTCATTAAAAAAAAAAACTTTTCAGATTCCTACTCACTATAAACCAGCAAGCAGCCTAGCAGTACTGCTTTATTCTTCTCCACTACCCTATTTTTTCCTGATTTTAAAAAAAAAAACTGACCTTTTTTTTTGTAATTATAGAAATCCTTAAATTCGAAACATATTTTAAAACTCAATCATTAAGCGCTACGTGTGCAACACGAGCAAACTTAAACACACGTGATGCTCATTTACTGGGTTTCAATCGGTGCTCCATTTGAATCCGGTATTTTTTTTTCGCCTCTCTTTTCAAATTTGAGTTAGTTAATTGATTTTAATTTTATTTTACAATAACAATAATAATAACATGTCAATCTTTTTATTCTACTGTGTGGGGTCGACTACATAAATTTTTTATTTTTATTACACTCTATCAAATAATAAATCTTCGTTTAGTTTCGAATAAAGTGATCATTTAAGCCGATTCTCTCTGAATTTATTTTTAATTGAGAATACTTCAACCTTTTGGTGGATATATTTATTTCTCATTTTATCCTTTCACGTATACTAGCTCATCTGTTGTAGTATCCTCATTTTTATCACTTATCTTATTTATGTATTTATATTTTATAAGCCAATATTCAGCATCATATAATATTACAGGCCTAATAAGTATTATATAAAATTTACCTTTAAGCCCAACATCTGTTCTAATTTTGATTTAATTTTAAATTAAGTTAAATTATAATTAAGGGTAAATTTTATAAAACTGTAGTAAGACCAGCGATGATATATGGTGCTGAATGCTGGCCTGCAAAGAAGAAATATACAAATAAAATAAATGTTGCAGAAATGAGAATGTTAAGATGGATGTGTAGATATACACGAAAGGATAGAATGAGAAATGAGTATATCCGAAAGAAAGTTGGTGTTGCACCAATTGAGGATAAACTTAGAGAAAGTCGGCTTCGATGGTTTGGACATCTAAATCGTAGGCCAATTGAAGCTCCAGTTAGAAAAATTGAGTTATTGGATTTTGCCCATGTGCAAACAGGAACAGGAAGACCAAAGAAGACATGACAAGAAACTATAAGGAGTGATCTTAGTTACTTAAACTTAGATAAGAATTTGGTAACTGATAGAGCGCAATGGAAACAAAGGATTCATGTAGCCGACCCCACCTAGTGGGATTAAGGCTTGGTTGTTGTTGTTGTTGTTTGTTGAGTTAAATTATAAATTTAATATCATGAATAAAGGAAATCCTTTATATACTTTTATATTCAATAATTGCTATATATATATATATATGTATACATTGTTTCGTATTTTATGATTTTTACAATTATTTATATAAATAAGACTAAAAATTATCCCTTCACAAATTAATAAACAAGTAATTAATCACATTATTTTTTTAAAATCTTAAATTATATATATACATATGTATAACAATTTTTTTTTTTAAAATTATGAGGGTATGTACCTCTCAACCTTGAAATATCTTAACACTTCTGCAACATTTCATTCTTACATGATCTAGTATTTTATATTAAAAAAAATACTATTTAATGTGACTTCATTTAAAATTTATTCGATTATTTCATTTAAATTTAAAATTCAATAATGGGTTTATATTTAAACTTGTTAGTATGATTTTAGAGATACCAATCTTCTTGTATACTAAATACGATAGATTGTAAGCACCAAAATAGTAAAGCTCTCATCATGTGAGGGTGGGATTGTCAACAAGAGTTAAATGCGTTGCGTAAAAATTCAACTCATGCCAAATCTAAATCCGACAGTATTAGTTACAAAATCAAAACTTGTGACTCGAATATATATGTAACGTCTCCTGACGTAATCTAACACAACTCTCTTTTAAGTATAAATAAGTCAGCATATGACGACTCTAGTTACGATGGTCGACTAAAATGAGGTAGATATAAGTGTGAGTGTTTCCATTTTATGGCCTTAGCTAATTAATGCTCAAATATCTTCATAGCAAAGCTTGTTGCTGATATTAGGACTTATTATAGTCTTGAGTTTCAATGGGATTTTGGACCATCACATCATGCATCCTCAAGTCTATTTCAACCTTTTGCCATTCCATATGCTACACATCACAACAAAAGCATATGGGGGCATTGATGTGTTTCATCATGATGATGATGATGATGATGATGATGATACATGTCATCATGCATGATGCTACATGTCATCATGCATGCAATTTGCATTTTCCTCATTAATGAAATTAACTAATGGGCATAGTCAATATGGTTATTTGGTGAGAATATTATGCAAGAAAACTAATGAAGGCTTAATTTACTTATATCACATCCAAGAAACTATATTTTCATTACAAAATTATACACAACTTCATATATTTTAAGTACACATTCTATATATATGATTTATAATTATATATTTTTAATATTTATTTTCTTAAATGTGAAAGGCATCGACGCATAACTGAGGAAGAGTGCTCTAGCAAGAGTTGAGTACAGCTTCTTATCGATAATGAGTCTATCAATATCTTACATTAATTGTGCGTGTAGCACTCAATCTCCATCATTAGTGACATGGAAGGGGAAAGGAACCCTCTAATTATAATGAGGTAAAATTAATCGATATAATGAGACTGATTTATACATCTAATTACACGTTTCTTTCTTTTTTATATAAAATTCATAAAAAATGAAGTATATATTTTATTCTATTTAATTTTAATTAATTAATATGGTAAATAGATAATTATATTTTACTTAGACTAACTCAAATTAAACATAATGGATGGTGTCTAAAAAGGGTTGATGAGAGTAATAAACATATAAATATGAAAGAAAGGTTGCCTAATACATAAGTTTTCAAAAAAAATTTGCTTATATATATATTTGACCTAACTTAGTTTAACAATATGTAGCGTGTCGAATATATAAGGCAGTTAACTTGGTTCGAACATCGAAGATTAATTAAAAGTTGAATTGAATTTTACTTTAAATTAAAATCAGTTCAATTCAAGTGAGCTAAATAATGAGCTAAGTTTTGAGTGAATCTAAATCTGACCCGATCTGATTACAATGAAGAAAATAGTTCAAAAATATTATTTGTTATCAACGCACATGTTTCGTCACGTATCGCTCGAGATGACTGACGTGATTTAACTAACACGAAATTCTATGAACGACGGATGGGTCAATACGAACTGCAAATGACACAATAACATGTATGCAATACAAACTCCAACTTATTTGCTAATTGAGTCAAAAACTTTGAATATTTGCAATTTCTTTCTCAATTTTATTTGACTTCACTATTTTATTTTCGCGATTTAACAAATTTTAAATGCAAAAATACTTAAATCCCAAACAATAAACAATAAAGCCAGAAAAAAAAACCTTATTTAAAATAACTAAACCTTAAACCCTAAATCCTACCGTAAATGTCTCAAATTGCATGTGTTGTCAAATTATATGAGCCAAAGTGTTGAATTTAAAAGTAGAAGGACTGAAATAAAAATATCCTTAAAATGTAGGGATCGAACTTCTTAAAAGCGATTGGTACTCTAACTATGAATCAGCTTATCATCTGATTCGATTCGATATTAAAATTAGATTTTATATCAAACTAAATAAAACTATAATGAATTAGCATATTTCTATGATACCTATCATTTAATTATGATAATGAATCAATAGATTAGATAAATTTATTATTTAAATATTTATTAGCATTTTTACTAGATTGTTATTTTCTATATTTAAAAATAGTTAGTTATCAATTCGATTAGTTCGATGATCAATTAGACTAATTTATCTGACCGTGAACTAGACAGTTCATCGATTCTTAATCTCACCTCAAGCCCATCCCTAAAATAGCAAAAAAAAAAAATTAAAAAATAAAAAATCTATATTCCTTCCCAATTACTCTTTAGCTAGAATTGCAAACCTAAATTCTCCCATATCTAGAGCGAGATGACGCGAAGATTTAATTAGGGTTACTATCGGACTGATTTCAAGCGAGTCTTTGAAATCGAAATCAAAAATGATTTGTGCTTGAATCGAGTCAATTCTACAGCTTATTACGCTAAAAAATAAAAATATATTTTACATATAAAAGAATTAAATTCTTTTAAAGAAATAAGCTTTGAATATTCTTTGTTCATCTGCTGAACCACACCACTAAATTGCATATGCTAAGTCAAACTAATGTATATTATACGTGCAATTTTAATCTAATTTGAATTATATTTTAAACGACTCGTGATCTGATTTAAAGATTTCAAATTGATTTCGAGTTAATTTTAAAATCAAATTCTGACATTGAGATATTTGTAATACCCCTAGATGTAATTAGCACCTATTTATTGAAGGATTAGACCAAATTTAAACCTAAATCTAACCTAAAATCTAACCCAAAATCCAAGCCATGAGGTTGAACCATGCATGCATGTTATATATTAATATACATGTATATATATATATATATATATAGAGAAATCATGTATATATATGGAAAGTAGTAGAAGAGAGAGATGAAGGGAGGGTGGGGGAGGGGGGAGAGGGAGAGAGAGAGAGAGGGGGGCGGTCCTTGCGCGTTAAAACCTTCATTGCTCACACTCGCTTCTTCACCACGCCGCCTCTGTCGATGGCCTTTTCAATCTCTCAGTTCTCTTTCACCTCCTTGGCATTCCTCCAAAATTGCCAGAATTCCTCTTTTTCCTGCTGTTAAAGGTCGTTATTTTTGTGCTACTTCGTCGGACGAATCGCCTTCCGGCTCTGGCGGTGAGTACTTTCGGTTGCTTGATCTTTCTCCGATCTTATTCGATCGTTCCTGCCGTGTTTCTGATCGTTCTTTCGTGGGTTTCAGCCGCGCTTGGGTTTCCTTCGTGAAGAGGGGAAGGATGGTCAGGGTTTTAGGGGTTTTTCTATTTGAATGCTGAGAGCTTAATTGATGCCATGATGAAATTTGGGTTAGTTTGTCCGGAGTTTTTTTGTTGACATTGAAAATCGGGGGGGTTTGAGTTTATTTATCCCGTTCATGATTTTTTTTATTGAACTTCATGCAATAATGAACTTAAATTATTTGTTTATAATTGATTTTCCTTGTATTGGGGTAATTTGGATTTCTAGAATTCTAGGTGATCTTTTGATGTGATTGTCTGGTGAACGGATGACATGTACTGCTGCTAGAGCACTGTTGCTGCATTCGATCAAAGAACACGAGGAAGAGCAAAGGTGGCAACCTCCTGCACTTTAGGAAGATAGAAACAGAGAAACTCAATGTGGGAAATTAAAATTCACGAATGCTAAATGGTAGGCCAACTAGCTTCCACTGCAAAGTGGGATTACAATGACTTTGTTGTCTTTCTCAGACTCTCCGAGGATTACAACAGTTTTTCACCTACAAGTATGTGGCATACAAGAAGAAGAGGCACACTCTATGTATGACTCCTATTTTACTTTTCTCTTCCTCTTTGGGATAGGAGTTTCAGCAGCTTCACCCCATCACATGAAGGCTTTGTGAGGATGTGTGTCGCTTGAATGCTTTGCACCATTCGCTAGACTCTTGTCTCTAGAGGTGGTTGCATAGATGTATGTAATGTTAATTACTGATTACTTTACCCAAATAGTCCTATTCATAGGAAACTATTAGGGCATTAGAATCATGACAAGAACTGTTTGAAATATCATGTAATCTCTTGTTGCTCTCGCATGTTGCCGCTATAGATCTGAGTCGTCATATATTGCATGTAGTGGACGTTTAAATTTTAGAGGGATCTTTCCTTGGAAATTCTTTGAAGGACCAATTGCTTGGTCTAATGAAGAGTACCTTAGTCAATAATAAGTTCTTCAAGGAATGCCTTCCATTCTACCAAGAATTTCCTTCATATCATCAACAATCAACTCATTCATGACCGAGGTACTCGATGTCGTGCACTCCTCTTCACTCAGGACATGCCATCTTAAGAACTACCTTCCTAGAGGAGTGTCTTTGTTTGTGTTCGGGGAACTTCTCCAAGGTCTACCTTCTTTGATTGAATGCCTCTCTTCGTGAGATTCCATCATGAATGATTCCTGTTCATCCTTCTTATGAAAAGAAATAACCTCAACAACTCCCCTTCTTGACATATGAGAGGACTCCATGCTAGTTGTGCTCTTGCCAACTTCATGCTTATTTTTCATTGTTGGCTTTGCCATCATATTTGATGTAGTATCATCAATACAAAACTTCGATCTTTTGCTCAAATTTTGGTTGAGATCGGTAGACCAAGATGTTCGAGGGAGATTACTTTATCTTTATGTGCTTCAACTTCAAGTGAAAACTTGGATTTTGTGCTAGATGAATAGCATTCAAGATGTTACAATGCAAGATGTAAGGATACTTTTGCCCAAATTCTTCATGGGGCCTCTTCATCTATAGCAACCCCTTGCACCATTTCATAGCTACGATGTACTTAGCCTTGGTCATCGATTGAGACATGCACTTTTGCGACTTAGATTGCCATGAGATAGCTCCTCCTACAAAGGTGATAAAATATACGGATATAGTCTTCCATGAATTGATGTTTTCGTCCCTATTTACATCTGTGAAGCCTTCCATCTCAAGTTTGTTGTTTCCTTAACACAACCCCATCTTGGATGTCATGGAGATAACGCTTGATCCACTTTACCTCACCCAGTGCTTCTTGGATTTGAAAGATATCGACTGAACACTCGACCACGTTACCTTTTTTTTTTTGAACGCCATTATGCACATCAAGCTTCTTATAATATATCGACTGTTTAGGCTCTATTGTTAATTATTATGCATCTAACAGCCTTCCCTATCTCTCGCTCAACTATTGCATGCACTTGTTTAAAGGTTTCATACACTTGGCTTTTCAACTTTAGGGGATATGCTTAGGTCTTTATGGAGAAGTTATCTATGAAGGTGACATTAGTAGATGCTCTACTATGCGATCTTTCATTTCATAGATGTCCAAAAATACTTCCTCCGAGGGATGGGTCTCGTTTACTAGATGTTTTCTACATGAAGGGGGCTCTTGTCTGCTTCCTTGCAAGACACTTTTTCACCCCCAGGTAGCGGTTTTTGAAATTTCAAGAGAACTCTTTCTTAAAATTTTGATTGACCAACTTCTTGGTTGACGACCAAATACCTTTCTGATGAACTCCTTTGAGAAATACCTTCCTTTCAACCAAGGAATACTTGTTCGATGAACACCTTCTTCATGATCAAGGAACACATTCTTGTTTGTGGACTCCTCTTTGTTCCAGGCTTGACATTCAAAGGACCACCTTCCTTGAGGAATGTCTCCAAACACAAGGACGTATTCGTTTGGGAACTTCTTTGGAAACTAGCTTCTTTGATTGAATGTCTTTCTTGGTGAGATTCCATCTGGAGCTGTGCTTGATCATGCTCCTCACATGGAAGGATAACCAGCCATATGGATCATTCATGGGGATTTCAACTTATTGTGAACATGTTGTTTGGCAGCATTGGATGATGATAATTTGACACTAGCATGCTTTTGATGAACACGCACCACTGTTTATTGAAGAATAATTCAATTAAAGAATTGAAAATCCTGATGTAATCTTGCGATCCATTTTTTTGCTGAAAAATAAATTATATGCTTGTTTATTTGATTCATTATTGTTTGATGTAAATTTTGCTAACCATCTCAATGTATATATACCAAATTTTGTTGACAGGAACTTGTATTAATAATAAAATAATTTGTGCGTCTGCATTGCGGAAAAGAACTGGCTCTTCTTGTCATTTTGAGATTGAAACGGCTTCATCCTTTTTGGTATCATGGAAGGAGGAAGTGATGAAAAAGGGTTTGATGAATTTGAGATGATTCTTGGGGAAATTCCTAATGTAACTTCAGGGAACCTTCTTACAGGGCGGCCCGTCCACAGTTCTGCATCTCAAGGGGGCGATGTAGTCTCCACAGAGAAAGAGAAGAAAGCTTCTTCTAGCCTATATGCTTCTTATCTACCTGTGAATATGGGAAAGAACTTGTCCCTTTTCGATGTTGTCGAGCAAAATGAGTCCAATTTGCCAGATGACAAATCCCTGCTGCTGGAATTTCAGGAAATGAGAATTAAGGAGAATCCATCAACAAAAACAAGTTCTCCTTCATTAGCTAAGAAGAACTGGAGCTCTTACAGCAACAATTTATTACTGAATTGGAAGAACCCATACCACCAAATTGGTTATGATACTCTAAACACCAGGTTTCTATCTTCAGTTGTTGAGTTAGAATCCCAATCACTTGTAAGTGGAGAACATGAGCTTACAAATCTCATCAGTGATGATTCACATAATTTGAAGTTTCTTGATCCAAATATTTATGAACCAAAGCAGTTGCCAGAGTGTCTATTAGGTAACTTCGCTGAACATACGCAAGTTTCTCCCACAGACATGTCTATTCCCTTAAGTTTAAATCTTGGTTTCAACTCTTATGAATTACTCCCAACTATTCCAATTCATAGAGTAGATTTAGCGAATTTGTATCAACCTAGCTATTGTGGAAATGGCCAGTCTCCTTTAATGAATATACCTCAACCTGATATGGCCTGGTTTGGTAAGGAAGCTGAAAAGTATGGGCGATTATGTCAACAGTTGCAGAGTCATAGACCTGAATTTTGTCAAGTTCAGACGGATATTGATTTGGGCTTGGAGCCTTTAGATGGTAAAGAAATGCACCCTTTTTTTGAGTTCTCTGGTGATCAACATGTCGAAAATTGCAAAGAAAATCTATACTGGAGTCCTAGTGCTCGACAGGGTAAGTACAATCACTTGGATTACTGTCAATACCAACTTCAAGAATCATCTGGGAGAGCCAAGAACTCTTGCTCTTTACATGGACGCAAATTACCATCTGTTGGTGATGGTCGGAATTTTTCCCCAAAGCATTTTCAAGGGAATCAAAAAATTGGACAATGCATTCCTGAAAGAACTTTAATGAATTCCAATGGAATAAGCTTGGTTAGAGGTGTGAGGCCTAATCTACTTAAGACTGATGAGTATATGCTCTTTCATGGAAACAGTGCAAGATTTTCCATTGATCATGCCCATCAGCGTCATTTAATGAACTTGCGGTTGCTTAATGGATGTTACAGAAGTTCACCTTCTGATAATTTTGAATATGGAATTGCTTCAAGCTCAATACGGATGAAGCACAGTTCAATGGATAAAATTTCAGGGAGAATATATTTGATGGCAAAAGATCAACATGATTGCCGCTTTCTGCAAAAAAAAATCCTGGAAAGAAATCAGCAAGATATTGATAAGATATTCTCTGAGATTATTTCCCACATTGCTGAACTCATGACTGATCCTTTTGGGAATTATCTTATTCAGAAGTTGCTTGAAGTATGCAATAAAGAACAAATGATGTGCATACTCAAAGTCATTACAGCAAAGGCCGGCGAACTCATTAGAATCTCATGTGATGTGCATGGGTATACTCCTACATTCATGGCTTACAGAAATTTCATAATATTTACTCTATATGCCTTTTGTTGAATGGCTCTTTTTGATCAAGCGTAGGACCCGCGCTGTGCAAAAAGTGATTGAAACTCTCAAGGAGAGTAAGGAGGCCGACCAGATTTATGTGGTGGTCTTAGCTTTAAAGCCAGGCATTATTTCAATAATGAAGAACGTTAATGGCAATCATGTTGCACAGCGGTTACTGCAGTGTCTTCCTGAATATAATGAGGTATATATAAAACTTTTGAAGAAACAAGAGCATTAACTACTTGAGCTTCCTGAGGGAGGGATCCTAATTTCTACATTCTAAAATTCTTTCATTTTATCAAAAGTATCTTTCTGAAATTCTTTCATTTATGATGCTTTGTTGATTTCGTTCTATTTTTATGAACGGCATTATCTTCTTTTGTTTCAAATATTCAGTTAACAACTCTTTGTTTTTGTTCTATTTTGTACCCTTGTCAGTGTTGGCAAAAACATGGCTAATGTTCAATGTGGTCATTTTATCTTAAACTAATTTCTTCTTTTTTAATTAAGTGTGCTTGAGTAAATTTATTTGGGATTTTAATATGTGCTACACGATGTTTCTCCATTTGTATTTCTTTTTATTAATGTTCATTACTGAGGTTTAACTTTTTTAATTTGTTGATTCTACTTTAGCTATTAACCCAAAAAATCAGATAATTTTGATCTTGAGATGTCTAACACTTTGTGTTAAACTTGCAATGAAGCTCATCATTTGACTTAACTCATTGTGTTTGCTCCTTTAATTCTATGTTTTACTCATTTAATTTAAGGAAATGCTGTGACTGAATTCATTTTATTAATTGAGTAAAGCTTGTTTATTGTGGTTATTCTAATAATTGTTCACTGAATTGTCTGTTCATAACAGTTGATTTATTTGCTGCTGTAAAAACATTTCTTTGCATACTTATCTTGACATGCCATCTGCATGGGTTTGGCTTGTTACTTGGAAAATGTATGACTACATAAGTTTATTTTAGCTTATGATTTGCCAAATTTATTGGGACTGTTGAATTTGTGCTCTTTCTCGAGATCCACATTCTTAATGCTTTTGAAATGAGAAGATTATTTCTTCAACATAGTTTAAGATGTTATATGATAGCAAATGTTCTGGGCACAAGCTTTCTTGAACATTATCTATAGCCAAGCTCTACAACAACAACAACAACAACAAAAACGAAAAATCCTTAATCTCAAACTTGTTGGGGTTGGCTAAACCCATTAGTAATAAAATCTATGTTATTGTTGGACTTGGGATTGGTTATGTGAAAATAAACAATAAAGTTCGATGTGAATGGAGTTAGCTGAGTTTTTCTTCTATGAAATTAAATATAATTTAAGCTATTTTAGAAAAGGTTATCATGTTTGGTACTTGAACAGGCGAGATGAGTGCTATTCATTGTTTTGCAAGTAATCTTTGCTTCATCTTCTTTGATCATTGGAAGATACCATCACATACTCGTAATAAGTCCATCTTTGGGTATTCAATCCTTGATAAATGTTAACAATTATTAATGCTCCATATCTTTAGTTCCTCCCATCAGATATCTGATTTAACTGTATGCCATTATCAGTGGGCATTGGCATGATAACTTGGTTTCCTCAAGCCATCATTATAAACTTTTGACTACAAATTTGAAATTTGAAAATTGCCACTTTGCTAATTCGGGACTAAACTACGTATATCAAAATCTAGTAAGATCCCACAGCTGTGGGAGCCTTGTTGAAGCCAAATTCAGCTTAATAGTTGCAGAAATTATGTGATTGTTATTTGCAATTGATATTACTATAAATAAACTTTCCCTTTGTAATTATCAACAAAAGTTTCCCTGCCAAAGGCCTGCAAAATGTAGTATTGAATTTTCACATCGCCCTTAGTATTGGAATTGGAATAAATGATATTCTTCTGGTTTTGCTGGACAATTGATAATGACTAGGGGGATGATAATCTGAGAACTCATAATTTGAACCTTTCTGCTGCAGTTTCTTTTGGATGCTGCAATTGCTCATAGTTTCGAGCTAGCCACAGATCGACAAGCCTGTTGCGTCCTTCAAAAGTGCATCGCACATTCTGTTGGTGATCTGAAGGAGAAGCTTATCTCTGAGATCTCATCCTACTCGTTGATCCTGTCTCAAGATGCATATGGGTAAGTTGGAGTAACAACTAAGACTAGTGTTGAGTTGATTTTTAGCAATTCAGCCTTTGATCCAAATTGAAAATTTCGAGCTCAACTCAATTTTGAATTGAGTTAATTTGCAAATTAGACAATTCCGAATTTTTTTGAATTGATTTGAGCTAATCGCATGCGATTAATATATCATAATAGAGGGATTTGGACATGGTTGTCAGCCTTATAAATGGCTCTGATATTCAGATTTTTAACTGCATGCAGTCCACATCTTCAATTATTCACATGGTGTCCAATTTTATTTTTTGAATTACTGTGATTTCGCAGGAATTATGTGGTTCAGTTTCTTCTTGATGAAAAAATCCCATGGGCAATTGCTGCTGTGCTGAAACACCTAAAGGGCAATTTTGAGCACCTATCACTGCAGAAGTACAGCAGCAATGTAGTCGAAAAATGCCTCAAACTTGCTGGAGATGATGATTTCGCCGAAATCATCCATGAATTGCTGAACTCCCCTCAACTACTAGTAATCATGCTAGACCAATACGGGAACTACGTAATGCAATCTTCTCTTCGCGAATCTGAGGTACGTTTAATTTTCTCTTTTCTTCAAATTTTGCATGCTTTATTGCATTAGAACCGCTTCAACTACTAAAACTATCTAAACTTATTAAAGGCAAGAGGAATCCTTCATACTGCACTAGCAGAGGCCATCAGGCCCCACTCTTCCGCCCTTCGGACCAGCCCCTATGGGAAGAAAGTTCTCTCATGCGCACCATTGTGTGCTAAGAAATAGCTTCTACGCGAAATCTAAACACTCAGAGAGTCCTTCAGGCTCACATTAACCAGCTTTTTTGCATAGTACAAGCATTAAATTCAGCATCAGGAGAACTGTAAAGATAAGAGGAAAAACTGTTAGTAGATAAACTAAAAATTCTGAATGCTGCATTCTTCTATACTTGATGAAAAAAAATTTTGCATAGAAGAGTTCAGACCTGCAAACTACCTTTTTCTTTAATACATATATAGCAGTAAGATGTAAAGAAAAATTATAGAGAAGTTGGGGAATTTTATAGCTGCTCTGTGTAATGCCAGAGTGTTGTACTTTGTGTTTATTGTGCTAGTAGTCTCTCTATATGAGCTACACTGCCTTGTAAACTGCTGCTTTTGTTTCATAGTTGGTCTTCCTCTATAGAATCTGGAGGTTTTAATGCTCTTGAATCTGAATATTATCTCTTTTTCGTGTTTCCTTAGTCTACCAACACAAGATTGATTGCTAAAGTGACGGAAAGTGATATTTTTTCTACACTTTGATGCACAAAATGCGGTTGTTTGAATTAGTATTTTTTATTTCTCTTTTTCATTCAACTCTACTTGGTGCACGTGTACGATATTATGATATTCATCAGCTTTTTTATGTCAAAAAATGATCATGTCATTTTTTTGTTTTTCATTAACACAATGATTTGAATCTCTTTTCACATTTGTAGATTCTATTAGGGCAGACTTCTAAAGTTTGAAAATCTTAGTAGAAAAATTCTTCACAAGCAATGAGCTATGGCAGAGGGGTAAGCGTGAGCAAAATTCTCCGAACTTGAAATTTAACTAAAAATTTATTTATATTTTACTTAGTTTGAACTCGACTCGATTTTATCATGACTCGAAATCAGCTCGTTTGAAAAAATTAGTTCAGTTTGTACAATTATGTGTATGTAGATATTTTACACGTATTTTAAAATATTTTATGTACTCAAATATTCTATATAAAATATATATTAAAGAGATTTAAAGTACATATTTTAACGATTTATGTATAAATAAATATATAATATATATAAATTTAAATAAAATAGTAATATATAACATGTATTATATATAAATGAATTTTTAAAATAAAAAATAAGATTAAAAATTTAGTACAATTTAATTTAAAAATTAACTTCAAATCGATTAGATTTTAGTTGATTTGAATTAAATTCAATTTTAATTCGAAATCTTTGAACTTAAGTTGAGGTAGCCTCATTCGTACTACAAAAAAAACCAAATCTTTGAATTTGATTTATTGCTTTTTGAAATTTTACATTCATTATTTGGTGATTTCTGAAATGCATCCAACTTCGATCCTTTAAAAAAAAAAGAATGACTTGCGTTAACCTTTTGGAAAAGCATTTTATTTTAAAGTGCATTCCATTTCATAATGCTAAAAATATAAATTTTAATATTAAAAATAATTTTATTTCATAATATATATATATATATATATATTATAGTAAAAAATGAATTTTATTTCATGTTCAATAAGAATTTTAATGTTAATTAATTTATTTTACATTATAGTATTCAACAAAAAACTTAATTTAAAACTACCAATTAAAAAAAATCTTAATTTACAACCTTGAAATACATTAAAAATAAAAGAGATCAAAAATATGATCCACTCAAATAATTAGTTTTTCTAATTTGGCCCATTAACAAAAACGTCTAATCGTGTGGGCTGGGCCGCTGGGCCTTTCCATCTCATTGAATCTATCTTATTAAACTTTTAAGAATAAATTAAATAAATTTTATTGTTATTATAATTTTAAAAAAAAAATTAAAGTTCAAATCACCTTTCTCATAACTTGTATTTTAAGAAACTTAAAAGAACTTTTAACAGGCTTGTTTAAAATTTAAATATTTTTCAGCTATTATAACAAAAAATTATATAATATGGCTGTAAAATATTGACGAAAAAATTCGTTTCCGCTTATAAATATTACGAATCAAAATAAAAAAATTTTCAAATCAAGTTGTGTTCTAGGAGATATTGCTCAAAATCAACTTTGAATTTCACAACTCCACAATATCTTAAAAGTTGCCCGTTAAGACAAAAAATCGACAAGAAGATCCGAGAGAAGTCGAGAGGTAACGAAGAGCAAGAGTATAACATGACAACAACAAAAAAAAGAGGAGAGCAGTATCAAACAGTACGACTTTTCATTCAAAAAAAAAAGTATGGAAAAAGAATGAAAATATGTTAAATACAATAAACTAATAAATAATTTTGTTTCATAAATCATGACATTCAAATGAAATCTAAATGCAGTCAAGAAATTTACATCTGAAATAAGTTTTGACTTCACATATGCGTGCAGCTGGGAGCCTGGGATGCCATCAAGAGGAGAAGTTATTGGGTTCGGACGGCGCACCGTCCGGAACCCAATCAGAGGGCGCCACGTGTGCCATACAGCTGGGTCCGGGCACACGTGGCGCCCTCTGATTGGGCGTCCGTTGGGTGCGAGCGGCGCACCCAATAATTTTTCCATCAAGAGGCTTATCCAACTCTGACACTTCTTCCTCTATAAAAATTAGACAGAAAATTAATTGCTTCAGTAATTAAGTAGTAATAACAGTAACAACAACAACAACAACAGCAGCAACGCCTTAATCCCCTAATATACGCGACATGGGTTTCAGCTCTTCATTCAACTCCGTATAAAGCAACGCCTTCATCCCAAATCTCTTTCTGCCATCCTCTCTATGAATCAATGATGATCATGGCAAAAATCACCTGAAGCGTCCGTCATTCCTATTTCCTCTGTGATTACGTCATTGTAATACAATCATTTCTAATGTTTGATACGAGAGAGATGATCTGAAAAAGAAAAATCGATTTCCTTAGTGGATGTGAAATTAATTCACAATAAGGCACAATATATTTGGTCTAAACTAATGTAGCTGGCACCTTTGCTGGAACCAGATGAAGAGCAGTGAGAGGCCAGAAGACAGGAAAAAGACCTATGTACCACGGAGCGGTACAATAAGTTATTATCCAGCCAGCAACTTGAAAAAATTTTGAAGTATTAATTTTCACCACAAAATACTTGTAGCAGATCTATATCTGGCGTGCTATCTTGCTTGTATTTTTCCAAACTGCTATTTTTAATGCCTTTTGAGATTTGAAAGTGAATGCAACATTAAGAAGATCGCAATAATGACGCCTTAATCTAAAAAGCAATGCTCTCCATGTAAGAACTTCTTTTCTTCGTTCAACTCTATGTAAGAAAAGACAATACTCTCCATAAGCGCAAGTGAATCGAGTCGTGTGACGACCCTATCCAAGTAATTTTTGGTCTTCCCTTCTCTCTCTTCAATGTATTTATGATAGCACCAAGAAGATGCCATAAAAAAAGGCATCCAAGGTATCTGATGAGGGAAAACCTAACTCCAAATCTTTTGTAATTAGAGGTTTATTACAATGTTACAGCGAGAAGCCTATTTAAAAGAATTATGAATGACTAAATAAGAATATTTTATGAGAAACTTACTATATCAGAAAAATGTACCCCAAATAAATAGTCATGCCTTGACACGTACAATACATAGTTTGTCCTTGATGCACAAGTAGCCATAATTTCACATATGCACTAAGTCTCCTAGTGCAAAAGTTGACAGCAAAATGCTTTAATAAGGTCAGGTAACAAGTTTGAAACAATGCAATTAGACTTCTGATTTTGTTAGAAATTTTGTAGCATGGTCCAATGTGACATACTATAGAATAAAGAGGTTTGGCATTGAGATGAAATTAAATAAACTTCAAGTTCAACACAACCTATTATTTTCAAGGTCAGACTAACTCAAAATCAAATATAATTTGATTTCTGTTACTTTGATATGACTAAGGGCACTCAGTTCAATGTGATCGTGTAATTGTCATGTTATTTGGAGAAATTAAATATTTAGTTTGATGACATCTATAGATAGTATTGTAAAAAATTACAAGATTGATACTTTAAATTGACATCCAAATGAAACAATCACCACCAAGTCTAAATCCCACTAGGGTCGGCTGCATAAATCCTTTATTTTTATTGCATTCTATCAAATAACAATGCCACAATAGCTCCAACTGTGCAAAGTCAGCCCTTATAGTTTCTTGTCATATCTTTTTTAGTCTTCCTCTTTCTCTTTCTACATGAGCAAAATCTAATACTCAACTCTCCATATTGGAACTTCTATCCACATCCAAATCATCTAAGATGACTCTCTCTGAGATTATCCTTAATTGGAACTACTCTAACCTTCTCAAGAATTATATACATCCCCCACCTTATTCTTTTATGTATATCCACTTATCCACCTTAACATCTCATCTCTACCACACTTATTTTATTTGTATATTTCTGCATTGCAAGATAACATTCAACACCATATAACATCACTGGTCTAACTACCGTTAAGCTTAAATGAGATTCTCACACAACACACCAGATATACTCCTCCACTCAATTCATCACACTTAAATTCTACTTAAAACATCATCTATTTTGCAATCACTTTATATGATTGAATTGAGATATCAAAACCACTATTTTCTTGAGAATTTGACCATCACCTAAAATTAGGCGACATCTAGATGTCACCCTAATTTTAGTGGAACTAGATTTTTCTATTATTATTCTATAATCTAATGACAATGAACCAATCAAATAATAATTAGAGATAGCATAGAATCTAGGTAAAATTAACATCTAAATAGCATTGAACCGAACACGCCCACTAAGCTTAAAATAGCTAGATATTTGAGTAAATTTCTGTTAATTCCACATGACAACTGTTTTAATAATGTCTATGAGTTTGTTGGAACTTCATCAAAAACAAACCTTTTACATTGTTTAAAAGTCCATAAAACATGACCACAAGCATGCACAAAATATCCTTGGTTCTGACAAGGAAAAAATTTCAAATAGCAAATATTATGAGATATCATCATTAATAGTATTAGAAACCACCAAATCCTAATAAGTTGGAGTGGACTTCAAGAATTCTATTCCTTATTAATCATATCTAATAGAAACAGTGCTCTAAACTTAAGCTTATCTAAATTGCTTTTTATAACATCTAACCAAATCACATTTACTCTACCTATTTTTTTAAACTAATTTCTTTAACCAAAAAGTCACCTATTCTTTTTGATGGCTCCAAGTTGCACATGTCCATAAAACCTAAATCTACTTTTTACAATCTTATCTCCGATAGATGTTACCCACAACATTCTCTCTAATATAATCTTTTTTAACTTTATCTTTACTAATTTAATCACACATCATTAAAATTTCCATTTCAATAATATTAATTATTATTGACAGTATTTCAAAAAAAATCTTCATAGCAGGCACTTTTCAATTAACTGCTTTATAAAATTCTCCATTTAATCTTCATGGCACTGTGTAATCACATAAAATACCCAAGGCATGATATCCTCATCTATATTTATACTTCTTTTAATAATAGAAACATTAAACATGAAATTATCAAACCTACGCATTACTTTCCACTGATGAAATTACTAATTTTAGCCCCACAAAACTACTAATCATATGTTCAGTCTTTGTTTTATTAATTCTAAGACCTTTATCTGTTAATGCTCTCTTACATTGTTCTAAACTGTCTAACCTATCATTTACCTCTAGATTAGTGTTATACGAACTATTGTCACCTATGAATAACATGCACCAAAACAATACATAGAACTTCATCTTTTAAATTATATCGACATATTCAGTACTATTAAAAAAAATATATCAGTTGACATATTCACAGTTGACATATTCCTGATGAACACTAACCAAATTTTCAACATGTCGGCAAAATCATCCAAATGTACTTGAGTTTTTATATGTTAGATGATAAAGATGTTAGCCCTCGGAGCCTATATGACAGTTTCCTTGTTTGATTATAACAAACACAAATAGTGGTCATCTAACATAAATAGTGTTCATATTAGACGGGATTCACAATCTAAATGAAGGACAAGCATGATCACAAGATGCCTATGAAGAGGAAGATTGAAGACCTCTCAAGGAAAAATTCAAAGTAAAGAAGATCATGCCTTAGAAGATGATGAATGAAGGTCTCTCAAGGAATACCTCAAGTGAAGATGGACAAGCTTTAAGAACTTTAGGAAACCATGTAAGGGTTTGTAGAGTTAGCTTTGCTTGTGAGTGATCCATTAACATGTCAAAATTATAATTATAAAATTTTAAAATTACATGAAAAATGTTTTTAGAACACTAATCTACTCAATCTCATATGCTCACAAAAGTTCGACTTATTTTGAGCTCGATAAATATTGCAAACAAAAACCTAAAATCATAATAAGCAATTTTTGACCTGAAAGACAGTCCAATCCTTGGTTGATTCTGCAACTTCATTATTGATGCGAGATGAAAACACAAATGATATTTTAGAATTATAAATTAGTAACAATAATTAGCAAATTATTTTTAATTAGGTACAAAATATTTTCTAAAATATAAACTTATGATAAATAAGATTTTAAAATCCAACAAATTAAATATTTTAAAATATAATTATCTTAGATCTTGATAAATAAGAATTTATCAATTTAAATTAGGGTGATCAAGTTAAATTCAATAGATCAAATTTGAGGTTTAAAAATAAAGGTCAAATGCCTCACAAATAAATTCCAACCATAATTTTTTTGCTCGAATAAACATAAGGTTGCACAATTTGAGCCAAATGAATAATTGAAGTAAAATAAATAATTTTATATTGAGATTAAATAATCATATTAATTTGATTCAAAAAAGAATTTATATCTTAATTTAAGAGTTCAAGGTATCATATTGCAGTTATTCATTGGCCTGACCGAATTGAAGGATTCAGCTTAGGAGACCGACAAGGGTTTGTTGCTGGCATGGGCACGCACGAGTGTAGGCACAAACGACAGGCTGATACATGCAGGGCTCGTTCAGCTTAGGAGACCGGCGAGGGTTTGCTGCTAGCGTGGGCACGCACGTGTAGGTACAAACGGCAGGCTGATGCATGCAAGGCTGGTTCGGGCTGGGCATGCGGTGTGCTTGAGAAAGTGCCGCTGGCTTATGGGGGCGAGCGACGCGGGGAACTCATGGGCAAGAGTGGCGTTGCTCGCCGGCATGTGCGGTCGCGTGCATGCGAATCGCACTCGAGCGGGGCCATGCGGGTGTGTGCAAATGTTGTCGTGTGGAGGCAAGCCCAGGGTTCGGCCACAGGGAGGCGGGATGCGCGAATGAAGACGGTAGCCCAGACAGAGGATGCAGGTCAGCACTAAGGAGTTGGAGGTGAGCACTCATTGGAGGCAGGCGAATGTGGAGATGGTTGCTTGGTTCGAACGGAGAGTAGAAGATGTGAGGAGAAATTTTTTTTAAATAAAGAATAACTAAGCTGTTTTAAGAGTTCTCGCCCTTCCCTATTCAGGATATCAACCGCTTAACCCATATCTAGGCTATGAGAAAACTCAAACATAATTTCATTTAAAAATAACAACTCCCCATTACAATGCAAGGTGATCCGTATTTATAGAGATCCAAAATATGACAAGAAAATAAAACTAATACAGAAAATAAACTTCTAAATAAGGGTGGGAACTATCTGAATTCGAGCCGAGCCGAGCTGAGCCAAGCACAGCTCAAGCTTGGCTCATTTGAATTCAATTTGAGTTTGAGTTAGCTTATTTGAACTTCGAGCTAGCTCAAACCTTAATTGAGCCAACTCAATCCCTCCAAGAGTTGTAATTTTTTATAAAAGAATTATCTTTGGTAGGATTTAAAATTATTTAATTATACCCTCAAGATCATCTAATAGATATCTTAACTACAACTAACACATACTCATTTATAAGTAATAAATAATTATAATAAATGAAAAAAAGATATTATTTATATTTAAAAAATATAGATCAAGCTAAGTCAATTTGTTTAGCCTATGGCTCGTAGCTTGGCTCAAAAACTTTAGCCGAGCTTGATTTGAGCTAAATATCGATCCGAACGCCGAGCGACTATTGATCATCGAAATAAATTCTCACCCTTACTTCCAAATACAATCAATTAAATAGAAAATATTTAATAGGAGAAATATGACGAATCGCTATCCTTCCAGGTCGGCTCTAAATCTTTAATTAATATCAATCAGCATTACATCATGCCAAATCAGCCCAAATGTGAATCTGTAATCAAGATCGAGCAAATCTAATAATAATCAAATACGGGCTATTATGTGTCCACACCAACTTTCCCTAGGTGAGAAACTCGACTCCATCGAGTATGGGTCAAGTGACACATGTGTCGCCATATGGGTCAGATCAATTAGCTGTAGCATCTGAGTCTCTTGAAAAAGTATAAATCTTCATCAAATCAAATACCACTGATAGTTAAATTCAATTAAAATTATATGCTCAATATATTTATTCAATTAGCTCTAAATAAGTACTGGAGTGAATTTTAACTGTGAATACTCATAGTTAAAGTAATGCTCAAATAAAACAAAAGACCAAGACTTCACTAGATATTACTGTTGGTTTCGATAACCACTAGACTTGAAATACTGAAAGTTCGACTATTCCTATAATGTAGTGATAAAAATCAAAATTTATCATTCAACCCAAATTAATTAAAATTTTAAAATAAATCTAATTTATAGAATTAAGCACCTAATTTCTTATATCATTATATTTAAAAAAAAAATTGCACATAATTTTAATAATTCTTACTGATTTTAATATGAAATAACAATATTAAAATGCTAACACATGTAATAAACTAAACAAAATGCAAATGCAAACCCAAACTCTCGAATGTATAAGATAAAAAAATGTAGACACGACACATGACATATTGGTTCCTCATGACTAGCTCAATCTGATCATAAGTGTGTAGGTAGTAAGTTAGGGTGACAAAAGATATGGTTCCTAATAGATGCCATAAAGTTTTTCAAAAATAACTGGCGAATCGAATAGCACACAAGCTAGAAGTCAGACAGGCCAACCACTTAATCTCATGTGCTCTATGCAGGTGTCGATACTTTCTCAATGTAAACTCAATCTTACTAGTGTATCTATGGTGGCCAGAGGTATACTCGATTAATTTAAACCTATTAACTTTATAATGTTCCTGACTCCTAATTATCTGTATGCTTAGATGTGTCATTAATACAATCAAATTTAACTAAATTAAATCTAAGATCATCTCTTTTTTATGCCTTATTTCATAATTAGTTCTTCAATTTATTTTTCAATGTCTTCCTTATAATTTTGTTCTTCCTCAAATTCTTCTTCGTGCTTTTCACACACTTTGGCTAAACTAGGATACACTACATAAATAGAAATACATAAATGTGTAGCAATTTCCCTCCGTAGAGATTATAAAAGTCTCGGTGGGAAATTCATCGATGTTTTCCATGGGATTGAATGCACCAACATTCATAATAGATGTCTTTATATAACACTCTATATTGTCCTCTGTCAAAAGTAAACCAGTAGAAGTAACTAAGACAATAGTAGGGTACTCCATGACATTTTTCTTGAAGGAAGACAACCTAAGTGTAAGGACTGATAAGACTAATATGATCACCTCTCTAGGGGTAGAGACACTTTTCCCTTAGAGCTTGTTTAGCCGTAGACCATTTTGATTTTGCGTAAGACCAAGACCAAAAGATACTAGATTACAAAATAATAATAATAATAAATAAACTTTTATTACATTCTACACAAATCCTTCAAAACCCTAGCCTCTTCTCCTCCTACTCTCACGCTATGCCTAAAGCTAAAAACCATAAAACTAAAGGGAACTTTGCCTCCAAGAAGACAGACAAGATCCATGAAGGAATGGACTCTGATGAAGAAGCCGAATTACATTGTATTAAATTCTACCACTCGGATCCACCCTACCTACAAAAACACAATTCCATAAATTATGAAGTCATTCTTGTTAAAGTTCTTGACCTTGACTATTTTCGCAAAGTCCCCAACCTAACCTCCATTATTCAACACTACACAAAAAAAATTTGCGACTTTAAGCCAGCATCCCAACTTTGATGATTATGCTATCTTCTATAACAATCTTAAGGACATCTCCCCCACGTCTTGAATTTTTCATATATCAATACACCGTCACTCTTAGTGTCAAATCCCTAAACAAACTTCTTGATGTCCCACAACTCATGACGAGTTTACCTTTTGCTGTGGTTTGGAATACAAACCCAACTCCATCACGAACATTCATTTTGAAACTTTGTATGCTGCATTTTCCTGCACTCCTCCTCATGGCTAGAAATCCAACAAAAGCAAATTTCCCCCTCTCGAAGACATCCCTCTCTTCCATTTTGTCAAAC
This sequence comes from Apostasia ramifera, assembly GCA_019297695.1. Lineage (NCBI taxonomy): Eukaryota > Viridiplantae > Streptophyta > Magnoliopsida > Asparagales > Orchidaceae > Apostasia > Apostasia ramifera. Next base: position 15,277 of record JAEMOT010003067.1, on the reverse strand, counting down.
ACTGCCTTCTACCTGTCAAAAATAGAATCAGAGGAATCGCATTTTCAGGCTACATCTATTTGATGAATGCTCTGAAAAATCATCTTCCCATCAATCTTGGTTATCAACTGTTCCATTGGATCATTGAGTGACACTTGCCTAAATTGGCAAGCATTGTCTATATGCCCTTTTTTCATGTTATCACGACCTTCCTGGTACATGCAAGCTTGAAAAGTGACTAAGATAGCAGCTCATCTACATCTCTGTTGATACTATCGGAAAGGTCAACATGATGCAAGCAAGTTTGCGCACTGAAAATTCCAAGCTTGTCTAGAAAGAGTTCAGGGGACCACGCATGATGCTTGGTATAAAAATTCTTCAACAACAAAGCGATGATCCCATTCTTGAACCACCTAACAAAGAAGATGAGGAAGAAATAGAAGGAGAGGAAAATACAAGTATTCTACGTACAACCATTGAAGAGAAGCCTCAACAACATACTCTACTCCTTCCAGGGTATGCATGACTCCATTTGCGATGTCATCCTCGATCAATCATCTCAATTTGACTACTTGAAGAGAGAAAGGAGATCAAGCAAAATCAAAAGTAGATCCTAGACCTGCTATAAAAGCAAGTTGGCGGACCTTCCTTTTCTAGATCATCTTATCACTAGCTCGTTTTGGGGTTAAATTTACTCCTTTTGCTTCAGGAACTCTGTACCCCTTCACCTTTTTATTCTGATTTGATGTATAACAAATGGAAAGCGAAATATGAAATTTAAGTTAGAATCTCAATATCTTGTTAGAATCTTTCTGAATTTTTTTTAGTTGAATGTTTCTATATGAATGATATGAAACTCAATATTTCTTAGAATTTCATATTTATTTGATAATGTGAAATACTTAAAATGTATAGAGATGACAATTTATACCATACCCATTTAACCCTCCTCAACCCGACCTGACCCTAATGAGACGAAAATGGGTCCTACAATTGTACCCGGCCATGAGCTTGTTCCTCTTGCGACTGGGAGAAACCGCTGCTCTGCCTACCTCTTCATCTCTCATGGTGTCGCTCGTTGTTCGCTGCTAAAGACATTGTCATCGTCATCGTCGACATCAACTGCTCTCTCGCCCTCTCCGTCGCTGCCACCATTCCCAGCAGCGGCGACCTAGATGCAACGTCCGCAGCAAGTTTTTCTTGTCCTCATCGGTGGTTCTATGGTTTCTTCCGGATCTAGAGCAGGCGGGCGGGTTGGGCGAGCAGGGCGAGCGGGTTGGGCGAAATTGGCGAGGCTACGACGAGGTGGGGCGAGGCAGGTACGAGAATGATGGAAGTAATATTCGGGGTGGGGTGAAATCGGGTACGAGAAGGTATGGGGATTAAACAATATATAGTGGGGTGGGTATAGGTATTGGTCAACCTGACCCAAACTCGCGCCCCCCTAAAAATGTGGCTGAATATTTAATGTTTATTTGATAATATGAAATGCTCATCCTATTAGATAATGTGAAATTCTTCTTTGTTGTTATCTTTGGACATTTGAAATTACTGTAATTCTCATGATGTATTCATTCTATCGCATTATGATTGTCATGATTTCGTGAAAGCATGTGCTCACTTGTGAATCATCGCGATTGGTATATTCTTAAAGGGGAGCTCCACTCAACTGAAATTTGTTTAGCATTAATTGAGGGAGGGAGTGTCTCCATTAAGGGGGAGCTTCTAATTTCTATTGCAATTATCGACTACCATGATCTAACTTAAACTAGTTGTCAAATATAAAAAAGGGAGAGACTACTAATTCCTCCCTACTTGTATTTAGTTGTATTGCCTAAGCATGTTAACTAAATTATTGATTCTCGTACTCAAATTCGATTGATCGCTATTTTCAAGTCTGGACTTGATTAAGATATACTGAAGAATCTGGAGAATGAAGACTTCTTTTTAGTTCATGTTTATATATTGTAACTCATTGTAAACATCTCTTGAATTAGCTTTTGCATTGCTTGAATTGGATGGATAGACAAATGAGCACTGAATTTCCTAACAATTGAGCATTCACCGACTTTGATCGATCAAATGCAATGAATAACTTAGTTGATCGATCAGAAGAAATGCCTAAGCTTCGAGAGAGATTGGGTTGATTGATCAAACCCACCGTGATTCATGAAAGACAGGATTTTAGCTTAATCAATCAAATGATCGATCAGTTGATTGATCTAGCGCAGGCGCTGCGTGGTGCAGCTACAAGTCTAGATCAATCAAGATAATTTGATCGATCAAACATACCCAGAATCTAGCCATTAGACTCCAACAGCTAACGCCTTAATCGATCAAAGGCTGCCAGCTTCCAACTGTACTAGCCGTGGGAGCTACCCCTACTTAAGGGTGTTGGCTACTAGTTGAGTTTCTTGGCATTTTGTACAATTAATTTCTCTCAACTACCACAAGAACTCCTCCCAAGCTCTTGTGTGATCAAAGCAAAACTTCAAAGAAGATCAAGCAAGCATTAAATGTGATTGGTGCTCAAGTGCTCATCCTTCCTTTAGCATTCAAGAATAACCTCAGAAGAGTAGAGTAGAGTTAAATTTTCTTTGTATTGTTGTTAAATATTCTTAAGATTCTCTTTTCTTAGTGCTCATCTTACATTTTTATAAAGAGGGGTGAATCTCTACGGTAGTTTTGTGTTTTAGGGTTTGTTTCATACTTGTGTTTGAGCAAGCCCTTGGGGTTAAAATTTAAAATATTCCATGAGCTCCTCCACCTTGGAACAAGGGAGTGATTCACATATAATTAGATAGTTTGGTTGGGGTGGACTAAGCTCAAAAGTGAGTCGAACCACGTTAAACCCTTGTGTTCTTCTTGCTCTTTAATTTCTTTTTCTTCCTCTTATTATTCTGTTGTCTTAATATTATCTTTATTATGCTTTATATTATTAAGTAAATTAAATTAACTAAAATTTTAACTAGAGGTTTGTTCACCCCGCTCAAGACTTATACCGATCCTACATATGTATTTATTTCAATGAATAATAGATCCACATTTCATGATGGATAATAGAACCAAGATTTGTAAAATTATTATATCCATAAATTACCTTCACATTGATCAAAACTAATTTAAGACCTTATTTGACGCGAGGACCAAAATCAGGATCAAAATAATATTGGTTTAAAAAAGAACAATAATAATAATAAATAATTTTTTTAATTATTCTACATAAATTTTAATATAAAAACATATTATTTTACTTCGCATGCTCAATAAATTTCAATAAAAATATCTATTTTATTTCACATCCTAAACTAAAATATTTGAATCGAGTATTTTAATGTACGATGTGAAATAACATTAAAATTTTTATTGAAAATTATTGAGCATGTGATGTAAAATAATATTTTTTTATATTACGATTTGTGTAGAACGATTAAAAAAATTTATTTATTTATTATTATTATTATTTTTTAAACTATTACCATTTCGGTCCTAATCTTGGTCCTCGCGCCAAACATTGCTAAAATTCTCTTTTTTTTACAGAGATAATTATCTATTTCTCTTCCACAAATATACAAGTCATATTCTTCAAGACATCTCTCATCCATTGATCTAATTAGGGATGTTATTGATTTGATTTCGAGTCGAGCCAATACCGACTGGAAATCGAATCGATCACATTTTGATCGACTCAAAATCGGCTTGAAAATGAATAGAACCTCAATTTATTTTAGTCGATCTCGAGCCAGTAAGCTCGACTCGATTCGGCTCGAAATCGGCTCGACTTATAATATATATATTATATTTAATATATATTATATACTCATATTATATATATGTATTATAATATAAAATAAATTTTAATTCGAGTCGATTTCGAGCTAGATCGAGCCGAGCCTACCCCGGGCTCGAAATCATTCTTTTGGCTCGTTAGTCGGCTTATTTGGATCGACTTAATTTTGATTCAATCTAAAATCGATTCAAGTTTCGATCGATTTTTTATCTTCGATCCATATTAACACCCTTAGATCTAATTAATCATTAACCTTTTGCTATGCATCTGCTATCAAAACTATATCATGAATAACATACACCAAGATTTTTCTTTATCAATACCTTTTGCAAGCCGGTCTAAATTAAATAAATAAATAAATAAGAACTCAATGTCGATCCTTACTGTAGGCCCACAGTAACTGGAAGATCTTTTGACATTCCACAAGTTCTAATACTAGTAATCTCTCCATCATAGATTTCCTTAGTAACTTTAATATACATCAAGCAAACACCTTTCTTCGTTAATATCCACCAAATAAATTGTCCAGGTACTCACATATGCTTTTTCATAATCAAGCAAAGAAAAATATCTATTAAAAATATCAATAAAACCTCAACATGAAATTAAAAGAACATACTTGGATATCATTCAAATACAAACTATATATATATATAAGACTAATCTCATTCTAAAATAAAACAAGTCATGTATGGTTTGTTCACTAACAAAATAAAATAATAGAGATTTATATACGTGACATGAAACAACAATAACAATAAACCAAACTTTTATCCTACTAGGTAAGGTTGTCTAATGAATCTTTTATTTCCATTGCCACTCTATCAAATAACAAATTTTCATTTACCTCCAAATATATAAAATCATTCCTTATAGTTTCTTGTTATATCTTTTTTAGTCTTCCTCTTCATGTTTTTACATAAGTAAGATCTAATAATCCAACTTTTCTTACTGAAACTTCTATTGGTCTCTAATTTATATGTTTAAATCATCTAAACCAACTCTCTCCAAGCTTATCATCAATTAAGTCACTCCAAACTTCTCACGGATAAGCTTATTTCTAATCTTATCTTTTCGCGTATACTCGCTCATCCACTTTAGCATCATGTCTGCGACATTTATCTTATTTGTGTGTTTCTGCTTTGTAGGCCAATATTCAATACTATATAACATTATCGAACTTACAACTGTTTTATAAAAGTTATCTTATGTATCTGAGTAAAATTTTTATATCACACAATATATTAGATGATTTCTACACTTTATTCATCCAGCTTGAATACTGTTAATAATATCACAATCTATTTTATCATTATTCCGTATGATTGATCTAAGATATCTAAACCGCTCATTCTTTCTAATAACTTGATTATCAATTGTCATCTCTCCACTAGAAGTGTTTCTTTTTTGGCTAAATTTACAGTCTATATATTCGATTTTTGATTTGTAAGATAAAAATTTTTAGATTCTAATGTATTTCTTCGTAGCTCCAGTCTCGCCTTAACACCTTTTCTAATCTTATCAAATATCTACAAAAAATATGCATCAAAGCACTTTTTTAAAATGTGTCTAGTCAAAACTTTCATAATCAATACAAAAAGATATGGACTTAAAACTAAACCTTGATGAAATCGAACTAAAAAAGAAAAATTCTTAGTCAAACCCTTTTATGTCTGAACACTATTTATACACATCTTAGATAACTTAAATAAAAAATCTAAAAAACTTACATCTTTCATATCAATTTTTAAAAAGATACTGATGCATTTCCATAACTTTATTCTTGTGTATGGTTTACAATTTCATAACAGAAGCTTTCATCTTACTTGGTTGAGTTCAAGGTGAATTATATATAGCTAATCAACAAAAATTATAACTTTAAATTTTAGGATTTGGAGTTTAGTCTTAAGTTTTTAGTGCAAATTGAATTTACAGCCTAAGGTTAGGGTTTTAGACTTTAGATTATGATTTTAGGATTTACGATTTGAAGTACAGTAATATTTTCACCTTAATTTTTGAAAATTGGTGTGAAACATGTAGTTTTCTCGATTTTTTGTGTCATGTATGTAAATGCCTCATAAATAAATAAATAGAAAGGGATATGACTATTTCAAACCCATAACAAACTTCCTAAACAATAAATAAAATAAATTTGCATCAATATTATACATCTATGTCATCAAGGAGCATGATCTAATATTGACCATCAATTATCAAGCCTCCATCACAATGTCCTCAACCTACTAATTCTACCAAATTGAAACAACCCACAATCCCTTTCATTCCATATACCAAATGTCCTATGCAAAGGAAATTTAAAACTTCTGTAAAAACAAAAGTTACAAAAAGTGAAATGTGATTGAAAGTTGATATAAGTGTCCATTTCTTATTTCAGTAAAACTACTACTTTGCATTTATCCTTAACCAATTCAAACATGAGAAAAAAGACCCCAAACTCGAGGTCAAAAAAAACCAGAATGGGCAAACGGTTCTTGGGTCTAAAACTGAAACCACAACAAAGCCTGATCATGTCAGAGAGGTAAGAAATAATTCATCTTCAATAGATTCTCCTCCATAGTGCTGGTTCAAGAAACCAGAAGATGGCCTTTCACATTAACTTCCCACGCTTAATGCAAAAAAGGTATGTCATGAGTAAATATCTTATGGGTCCCTTGACACTAAAGTCATTTCAAGTTGATCCGCATTTGTTTCAATCATTTTACGAAACCACCTATAGCCACTACTACCTCAAGATCACCCCTACCAACACCATCAACCATGATTATCTTTGCCAAATTCACTACCACTCTATTACCTGCCCTGGTTCTGCTGCCACCAGACCTAAAAAAGACACCTCTAATCCATCCCCTTCAAGCTCCACGAGAAGAGCCCACTGACATAACCATTGGTAGCACTGTGACTAATGCCAACATTGTTGTTAATAGATATCAAGGTTGGGCCACATCGCTTGTACCAGTTACAACATATAGACCCCATCACCCCAAGTGTGTAAGATCATTATAGTGTTTTGTTATTTCTTTTTTGGTCTATTTCTTCCTCTTTTTATATGGGTAAAGTCCAACTTTCTTTACAGAAACTTCAATTAGCCTACTCAAACCATCTAAATTGACTCACTTTAAGTTTATTCTCAACTAATGCTACTCCAATTTTCTCGCTGATATACTCATATCTCATTTTATTCTTTCGTATATATCAACTCATCCACCTTAGCATCCTTATTTTTGAAACACTTATTTTATTTGTATGTTTTTTATGTATAAGCCATCATTCATTAATATATATTATTGCTGATTTTACTACTATTTTATAAAATTTATCTTTAAATTTGTGTGAAACTCTTCTATCACACAACACTCCAAATGCATTTCTCCACTTTTTCTATCTTACTTCGATTCTGCTGATGAAATCATCTATTTCACTGTCATCTTATATGGCAGATCCAAAGTATTGCAAGCACCCATTATTCTTAATAATTTGATCATCAATTATCATATTACCAATACAAGTGCTTTTTTATTGACTAAATGTGTATTCTATATATTCAATTTTAATTTACTAAGATAAAAATATTTAGACTCTAAAATATTCCTCTATAATTTGAGTTTTACATTGACTTTATCCATGATCTTATCAATAAAAAAAAAATCTACAAAGTGTATACACAAAAGCATCTCATCTTTAATGTGCCTAGCTAGGACCTCCAAAACTACAAAGAATAATTTGAGTTTTACTTTAGTTGAGAGATCTTATCAATAAGAAAATATCATCTACAAAGAGTATATACAAAACATCTCATCTTTAACGTACCTAGTTAGGACCTCCAAAATTACAAAAAAAATACAGACTTAAAGTTGATCTTTAGCACAATCAAAATATAATAAAAAAAATCCTTAATCAAATCCCCTTGTCCCTAGATACAAATTACAGGTCCTTTATATATGTTTTGAATAACTTGAATATAAACAATACAAACTCCTTTATTTTTTTTAAATTCTTAAAAGTACTTTCCTTATGACTTTATTATAAGTTTTTTTAAATCAATGAAAACTAAACATATACCTTCTTCTGTCTTCCAAAACTTCTTTATTAAATCCCTCAATAAATGAATACTTTTATAATAGATCTATCTGGCATAAAACCAAACTAATTCTGTGATGCCTCAGTATCACAATATAATCTATTTTTGATCACCCTTTCTCAAAATTTTAAAATATAACTCATTAATTTAATTACTCTATAGTTGACACAATCTTGAATATCATCTTTATTCTTCTAAATAAATATCAATTTACTTTTTCATTATTCATTTGACATTCTTTTAAATTTCAAAATTACATTAAACCTAATGAGCTAAAAAATCCTTTCATTTCCTATATGTGTTCAAACATCTAATGGGTGTCATTTGATCCTACTGCATTTTTATACTTCATCTTCTTTGAAGGTTCTCAAACTTCAACATTATTAATATGCCATATGTAAAAATTTTTTACCTTTTTTAATATTGAGTTCAATAAGATCAATTGTATTGTCATAACCATCATTAAAAGACTTTTCAAAAGTAACTCACCTATCTATATTAGATATCTTTTTTCTTAAAAAGTACTTCACTATCTTCATCCTTAGGCCTTGTTCGGTTATGGGTAAAAGAAACCTCAAATTTTTTTAAAAAATATTTCCATCAATATTTTATTTTTATTTCACATCATTGAAAGGCTTTTCAAAAATAACTCACCTATCTATATTGGATATCTTCTTTTTTAAAAAGTACTTCGCAATCTTCATCCTTAGGCCTAGTTTAGTTATGGGTAAAAAAAAATCTCAAATTTTTAAAAAAATATTTTCATTAATATTTTATTTTTATTTCACAACATACCGAAATTTACCCACCTCCGACAAAGCTCTAAAATAATTTACCCTCCTCATTAGTCTCCCCAAAATTATACTCACTATGGATGCTATTAAATTCATCAATAATATTTCCAAGATATCCTTTTAAATCTCCTCCGATAAATATTTTCTCTTTCTGAGGTATTGCTTGTACCAACTCTTCTAAATTATTTTTAAATTTTTCTTTTATACTCACATTTAAACTCACTTGGGAGCATATATGCTTGTAATGTTAATAGTTCTTTATTTAATGATAATTTTTAAGATTATAATTTTATCTTTATTCCTCTTAATTTTTGCTATATAAATTTTTAAACTCTTATTGAGAATTATACCATAAAAGCGCATTTGAATATGGCTCTTGAGGATTTATATAAGAAGCTAGACACTAAAGAAGGAGAGACAATTATATAGGATTGCCAAGATAGGAGATAGAAAAACTAAAGATTTAATTGAAATAAAATGTATTAAAGATGAAGATCAAAAAGTACTTTTCATGAAAGAAGATATCAAAGATAGATAGATGAGTTACTTTCAACAACTTTTCAATGAAGATTGTGAAAATTCAATTAATCTTATGGAACTCAGCACCCTAAAAGAAAATAAAAATTACTCTTACATCCAACGTATTAGTAAAGCTGAAGTCTAGAAAGCTTTAAAAAAGATGAAGCATAAAAAAGCAGGACCAGATAACATTCCAATACATGTTTGGCAGTGCTTAGGAGATGAAGTTTCTTGGCTCACTAGATTGTTTAATATGATTTTGAAGACTAAAAAGATGACAAATGAATAGAGAAAGAGTATATTAGTACCTATTTATAAGAATAAAGGCGATGTACAAAATTGTGCCAATTATAGATAAATTAAATTAATGAATCATACTTTAAAACTTTGAGAGAGCGTGATCGAATAAAGATTACGTCGTAATACTAAGATATCAGAGAATCAATTTGATTTTATGCCAGGTAGATCTACTATATAAGCCATTCATTTATTAAGAAGTTTAATGGAAAAGTTTAAGGAGAGAAAGAAAAACCTCCATTTGATTTTTATTGATTTGAAAAAAACTTATGATAAAGTCTCAAGAGAAATACTTTGGAGAGTTTTTTAAAAAAAAAAGATTTGCACTGCTTATATTCAAGTTATTAAAGACATGTATGAAGGAATTGTTACCTGTGTTCAGACACAAGGAAGTTTGACTAAAAATTTTTCTATTACAGTTGGATTACACCAAGGCTCGACTTTAAGTCCGTATCTTTTTGCTTTAATTATGGAAGTCATGACTGGACATATCCAAGATGAAGTGCCTTGGTGTATGCTCTTCGCAGATGATATTATTTTTGTTGAGAAAACTAAAAAGGGAGCTAAAGCGAAACTAGAGCTTTGAAGGAATGCTCTAGAATCTAAAGATTTTTATCTCAGTAGATCAAAAACTGAATATATGAAGTGCACATTTAGTCAAGAAAGAAATACTTATATTGGAGATGTGACAATTGGTGATCAAATTGTCAAGAAGAGTGAGCGCTTTAGATACTTTGGATCAATTATATAAAATGATGGCAAAATAGATAATGACGTTATTAGCAGGATTCAAGCAAGATGGGTAAAATGGAGAAATACTTCTGGTGTGTTGTGCGATAGAAAAATCTCATCCAGAATCAAGAGTAAATTTTATAAAACTGTAGTAAGACCAGCGATGATATATGGTGCTGAATGCTGGCCTGTAAAGAGAAAACATACAAATAAAATAAATATTGCAGAAATGAGAATGTTAAGGTGGACGTGTGGATATATACGAAAAGATGAAATGAGAAATGAGTATATCCGAAAGAAAGTTGGTGTTGCACCAATTGAAGATAAACTTAAAGAAAGTCGGCTTAGATGATTTGGACATCTAAATCGTAGGCCGATTGAAGCTCCAGTTAGAAAAATTGAGTTATTAAATTTTGCCCATGTACAAAGAAGAAGAAGAAGACCAAAAAAGACATGGCAAGAAACTATAAAGAGTGATCTTAGTTACTTAGACTTAGATAAGAATTTGGTAACTGATAGAGCGCAATGACAACAAAGGATTCATATAGCCGACCCCACCTAGTGGGATTAAGGCTTGTTTGTTGTTGTTGTTGTTATTGAGAATTATACCTACTCTATTTCCGATTCTATTCTTACAAGAGTACCAAAATTTAAAGCCTAAACTATCAATTTCTTTGACTTTCCCCCCTAGCATTTTATTTCTTGAAGGGATAAAATATTAATCTTCCTATGAACCATAAAGCTCTGTTTGGTAATGAAAATAGTCAAATACCCATCAAATAAGCTTTTATTACTTTTACCTTAAGTTTTGACTATTTACATTTAAACCCCTCCAAATGACACCAGCATTATTATGTTTTGACCACCCCTTATCATTCTAGTTTACGTTCCTGTTAATAGACTAAACCATGGTTTAGTTGATCTAATCACAAATGAAAGCCCTTGATTGCAAATCCTACGTCAATCTTAAAATTCATATCACACTAAGAGACCCATCAATAAAATCAAATACACACCTACACTGATATCACCAATATAGCTAGGCATCATCATGATCACATCATCCTTGTTCACAAAGCAAAAATGATTTATCCCACCACAAGGCTCTCTTAGAAATGTTGCAATTTCTGATCACCCTCGCCTACTTAAGGAAACCATAGCAATTAGCAACAACCTCAGTTACAAACGATGACTCATCAGCGACAAGCATCACTAGTGCTACACCTAGGTTATGTGAGTGTAATAAACAATTTTTCTCTATTGCATTTTTCAATGAGCCACCACTTTCACCGACTAAGACAAGGTAATGTTAGAGATATTCTAATTCAGTGATTGAAGTTAATTAGAGGGGGCTAAAACATAATAATGAGTACAATTTAAGGGGTTTAGATGTAAATACTTAATAGTCACAAGTGAGGATACAATGAATAATATAGGTATCTTTCAAGGAGAAAGATGTAAAACCACCTTAAAATTTTGCACAATCACTAAAACAATTTTCACTATTTTGCTTCCATAATATTTTTTGGATTGGTTCAATCATTTTAATAACGCGCTTTTGCCGGGTCCCAAGTCCCGGATGAGAAACGCGGAGGATTGCGTTAGGCAGTCGACAGCCAGTGTAAAACTTGTCGAGTTAATCATAACATGAATCCTTTAGAAAATTGCGTTAAAGCTAGGGCATTCCCTGGCGCGCTGTATTGCCTGAATACAGTGAAAAATAGGCAAGGGCCGCAGCATCGGCGCCCAGGTGTAGTGAAAAATGAGCAAGGGTTCCCACATCATGGACGGATGCGGGTAAAGAAGCTAGTCCATCATAGTAGAACTCAAGTAAGTAGGATTAGATTAGGAACTTGGAATATAGGCAGCCTGACGGGCAAGCTAATGGAGTTGGTGGATATTATGATTCATAGAAAAATTAATATTTTGTGCCTGCAGGAAACAAAATGGGTTGGAGAGAAAGCTAAGGAAATTGATGGCCTAAGTTTTAAACTTTGGTACTCTGGTAAGAATAAAAATAAGAATGGAGTGGGTATAATTCTGGATAAGAGCTTGAAGGATCATGTAGTGGAAGTTAAGAGAAATTGTGATAGAATTATGACTTTAAAAATTATAATCAATGGAATGATTATTAACATTGTAAGTGTGTATGCTCCCCAAGTTGGCTTAGATACGAGCACAAAGGAAAATTTTGGAATGATTTAGAAGAGTTAATACAAGAGATACCTCAGGAGGAAAGATTATTTATTGGAGGAGATTTAAATGGACATGTTGGACGTGTTGCTGAGGAATTTAATAATATACATGGTGGATATGGTTTTGGAGAGATAAATGAGGAGGGTAAAACTATTTTAGAGTTTTCTTCAGCATATGATCTTGTAATTGCTAATACTTTATTCAAGAAGAGAGAGGAGCATGTTATTACATACAAGAATGAAATTTCAAGAACTCAGATTGATTATTTTCTTATAAGGAAA
>JAEMOT010003066.1:31990-54630 GCA_019297695.1 Apostasia ramifera | reverse complement strand
GTCGTGGTCGATGTTTGAATAAATCCTCGTGCCCGAGGTTTGACCTGGGTCAATAGTCCTGCAGAACTGGAAGCTGAGTCAGCAAATCAATCAATCAAGTACAGACCCGACGGCCAGGATGCAGCGCAGGAACCACGTGTTAACAATATGTAAATATAAATTAACTTTCATTAATTATAAATCAGGTATTTTATTTGTATATGTATATCTCTGTATCTCTCTCCTATTGATGGTGAAGCCCAACTAAAGGGGCAGGATGGGATGGCAAAATGGGTTGGCAGGTCGGAATCAGGTTGAACTCGAATTCTACCCTATCAGAACAGTCTCAATACGAATCTGGCCCATTTATTAAATGGGTCAAAATTCATGAGTCGAATCTGACCCAATTAATAAATGGATTGAATTAGCGGGTCGACTTGACTTGTTTATAGAATAGTTTTTGATAAATATCAAATTCGAACCTGACCCAACCTGACTATGCCCAACTCAAACCCGACCCCTTTAATAAACAGTCAAAATTCATGACCTATACTCAAAATTTTCGATCGAATTTATGGGTCTAATTATATATTGCCATCTAGGCAGGACGTTGAAGAGTAGCATTGGTCATTACATTTTTGGCCTCAATTATTTTTCTATTCGTGTGTTTTCATTAATCATCTACTATATAACTTAGTCATGGTTTTGGTGAGAAAGTGCATTATTATAATATTTAATATTACAAATAATTATTAAAGAATAATTAATAACATAAATATAATTACATATAATTATTTCCAATTTTTTAATGATTAATACAAATGATAAAAAAAATTCTAAAAATTGGATGTTGGATATTTGACTAATAGATTAATAAATAATACAACAGTTTCAGTTAGAAATATAAACCGAAATTTCTATTTATTAGGTAGTTTAAAATTAATTTAGTTTAATTTTAATAGATATAGCACATCATACATAAAATTTAATATTAAAAATTAATTTTATTTATATTTTACACATATTACTAAAATAATAACTAATTTTATATCACATTTCTCTCATATCTCAATATAATAACTAATTTTATTTTATATCAATTATAAATTTTAATAAATAAAAAATAAATTTATTTAAATTTAAACTTACAAACAAACAATTCGGAAATGATAAGATGTAAATTAGAAGAATCATATTTTAAATTTATTATTATTTTTTGATTTTTTAAAATTTTATTAAAATTGATAGAGTAAATTGCTATATATATGACCAAATTGCATGCACACACACTGACACACCCAAAAAAAGGCAGATCAGTGTTGGGCCTGTTGGCGCACTCATCTCTATTCAAGTTTGTCGTTTTCTGAATCAACTTATTCATATTATCAAAACTTATTTATTTTTTAGTTTCAAAAAAAAAACTCATTTAATTTTACTTTAAAAAACTTATTTATTTTTATTATATCATATGATAAACGTACGTTAACAACTTCTTCTTCGTGATATCAAACCCGTCAAAATTCAAATTTGTTAAATATTATATATACATACATATATATATATAGGCGTTTATATATCATAGTATCATAAGTATATCATCTTGATAAAGGATTCACATCTCTCTACTAAGTTGTCACACCTTATATTTTTTAAATAAAAATAATAAAATATTTAATTTGTAACAATCTCGACTTTTACCTCATCCGTTACCCAATTTTTTTTTATCCTCAAATAATTCTACTATATCTTAATATAAATCTGTTCTCAATATAGAATTACTATATTACATCATAAATAAATATAAAATCTTAAACAGAAATAATTTAAAATAATTTTCTAATTGTCTCTCACCCATGCCTCTTATGCTTGTATTAAATCTGTTAAAATATTACCGAAAAGATGTCAGTCCACCAACAGGATTCAGTAGAAAATATCAACTAACTATGGGCCACATAAATATTTAATAAGATTTCATGATCACAAATTTATTACTTTGAGATTTAAGAGAATTATTACATACATATATAGCAACATTGAAAATATCAAACAAGAATTCATTACATGAGTGCTATTAAATAAATGAGCATGTATATCATGAGTTCCTTATGAACAATTGAACAGTATAAATGCATGATAGGTAATTAGCACAATACGAATACTAAACATTAACAAGTGCAACATAATTTGCCTAATAATTATAATGTAAACATAATAACAGAACAAATATAAAAATATGATTACGAGTAAGTTTCTTTTGAATTAATTTTATTTTACTCTTTTGGACCTGTGATTTCTCATACTACGCCTCAGCTGTCTTTTACACATATGGGGATCGTCATCCCCCATGAATAGCCCTCCGTAGTCATATCCAATGAACGCCGTCGCGCCAAATATCATGTGAGGACCTCTAGTGAATACGTATCTACAGCAGGCATGTATCTGCTTTGGGGATCATCACCCCCCATGACAGTCGAAAACTACCAATAGACGTTGTCGCGTCAAATATCATATCATATGCTCGAGCTAAGGTAGGTGCGTAATCTCATAGAAATCACATTTAATTTTTAATCAATTATCGCCTTTAAAATCTTGATTACAAATTTAGTCATATAGCAAACTCATATACTTGCCTAAATATTATATTATATTTTTGAATGTGACGATAAATCCGTACACTTGCCCTCCCGTAGGTGTCACAAACATAAGTCAACATATGCTCATACGACAAATCCGTACACTTGCCCTCCCGTAGGTGTCACAGTCGCGAGTCAATATATTCTCATTGAATGTGACGACAAGTCCGTACACTTATCCTCCCGTAGTTGTCACAGTCGAAAAAAAAGGCATATCATTATATAACATATTTATCTCATCAGTGAGGAAATGAACAGAGCTAGTGATTAATTTATAATAATTTACATGCACTATATATTATCCAACTTTCACAATCTATCTTGTATATCATAATCTCGATAATTTAATTTTAAGTCATCTCTTCTATTTGAATTAAATTTCTATAGTAATTTAGCAATCACCTATAAAAGGAATCATGATATCTTCAAAGATATTTTAATCTAAATTAATAAAGATCATTAATTCTCCATATATAATTCATGAAATCTCGATCAAAATTTAATGAGAGTATGATTAGAGCTAATAATATAATTATAATCCACATTTGAGTCTCATATTAAAATAAATTAAATTGAATCATGATCAATTCCAAATTTCATATTTATACTCTATGATTATAAAAATATCATTACTATTCGAATCAGATCATCTATCAATAAATCTATTTAGCATAAGTTTTAAACTTCAAATTATCAAAGATTAATTAAATCACCAATCCTCGATATCTCATAGCATTTGAAATCGATACCAAAATACCGTAAATATTATTTGTCACCCAAATTTATACATACAATTCCAATTCATAATACACATCAAATCTAAATTTTTGAGATGTTATATAATTGCTCCAGATATCACATCAATCTACTAAAATAGTCGCACATATCAAGTAGTATTCAAATATGACATATCCCATGCACAAGCACCCACAATAAATAAGTAATGATGTATTCCTCCAAACACCAGGAGAAGCCCAATTAAATAATTTGATTACTCGAAAGAATCTAAAACTTTGATGGTATTCTATGCTAATATAACTTAGCTAACTCATCGAAGCTGATCGGACAAATTCACAATAATAAAGACACTTATTAATTAGCACCTACAGAATAGCATAAAGTGGCACCAAAGAACTGTCTAACATTTTTTGAGAGTGGTATAATGTACAGAATTATGCATCTACTTCTCTATATTGTATAAAGAGAGTGAGACAGCAGGTGATTTAAAAGTTAGGCAATGTATACTTAAGCGTATTTATCCACATATATGAAAGGGTTGGGATCAAAAACTATGAACAAGTTCTCAAAATTTTGAAGTCATGAACTCCATCGTTTTAATTCTCTCTTTCTCTTCTTCCATCCCTATCGCCACTCCTAACCCTTCTGACAATAAATTTGTCTAATGATTTATGAGAGGAGAGAAACTTCTCACTGATCTTATTAGCATATAGCTTTGCTTTTATGCGATAGTCGAATAAAGAGCACAAAGTACCCCAATATGCTGTGGTTGCTTCAACGCAACTAAATTGTAGTGCCAAAATTGACAAATTTATGAGAATGGATGTGCATGTCTAAATATTAAAAAATTAGAGAATTCAGAAACTTGCATTTATTTATTTCTTAATTGTCTTGCTGCAAAACTTGGGACATAAGGGCTTGTTTGGCTAAAGCTCAAAAATAATCAAAATTATATTTTTATAATATTTTAAATTTATTATAAATTTTAATAATTTTATTTTACATCTGATACAAATTTTAATATTAAAAATCAACTTTATTTTACATTCAACGCAAACTTTAATTTTAAAATTAACTTTATTTTATATCCTACTACCTCCCAATATTAAAATAAATATTTTCCCATCAATTTTATAAATTTTTTTTTATCTAAATTTAACGTCCAATCAAATAAGCCCAATTTCTCTGTGAGCCCAGCGGGCTAAGAGCCCATGCTTCAGGCCCAAAACACGTTGTTGACTGAAAGCCCCATACATTAAATTTTTATATATCCAATCATTTCTAATATATAGTTAAAAAAAGCCTATATATTAAATTAATATGTAAAACCAAATGAATTGCACATAAAATTTTTTTATAATAATATTTATTATATTCATCAAATTTTCAAGTATATTTCACGTCAATCTAAATTTAACAAATTACTATAATTAGTGTTCAGTTGAATATTTTTTTGATGGTATGTCATATTATTTATATATATCTTAATATTATATATATTATTTTTTAATAGTAAATTTATATTTTTCTACAAAATTATCTATATATAGGTAGCTCTATCATTGGTATACAAAATTTTTCCCATAAAGTAGGGCGGGGCCTCTAAGGCCCTGTTTGGCGCGAGGACCAAATCAAGCCTTATGCTTGGTGAGAGAATCACATTTAGTAGCCTTCCAGGTTGCCTTTGCATACTTATATAATCCCAAAATATATGCCTTGAAGTTTCAATTTCATCATGGCAGAGTAAGCATAAAGGAGGATTTGGGACAATTTTGCACAATTGAAGATTGTAACACGTAGGTAAATTGTTGCAGCAAAGCTTTCAAATAAAGTGAGTTAAGTGACATAACTTAGTAGGTACTCGGATCTGCCAAAATGCTCGCCATACTGCTGAATTCTAGATTCAATTGATAGGCTCACACTGCACTCCTTAGCTCCACCAGCTACATGAAGATTTGTGTTCTGTATAAGTGCTTAAATGAATTTGTATCTGTTTTTAGCTGAATACTTACCAGAATGACAGTTGGCCCAAATTTGCTTATCTTGATGTGTTATGTCTCCTGAATAGATTTTTAGGATTTCTTGAACATCTACTTCTTTAAGTATCTGTTTTATCAATGTGTGATTCCAGAGTTTTCTGCTATGATCAATGAGATAGTTCACAGTAGCATCTTTTGGGGTGCCTTTTTGAGAGGAAATTACTTTATAGCTTCATGGACGAGAAATCCACCTATCTTCCCAAATTTTGGCCAATTTTTTATTTCCACTTCTCCAAATGAGGGTCTTGCTATTATATTCTTTGCTTCCCATAAGCTTCTTCAAACAAGTGATGGCCTATGTCCAAGTCTCACCTTGAAAAAATTTTCTTGTGGAAAGTACTTAGTTTGCAATACTTTATAGCTGAGAGAGGTGGTGTTTTGGCTTAGCCTCTAGCAATGTTTTTCCAACATGGCTAAGTTGAAGGAATTAAAGCATTTGAATCCTAGTCCTCCCAGAGCTTTTGGTTTACATAATTCTTACCATTTAGACCAATGCATTCCTTTTGATTTTGCCGAAGATTATCACTAAAATCTAGATATAATATTCTCCATTTCTATACATAGAGTAGTAGGGAGTCTGAAAAGACTCATAGTATAAGTAGGAATAGCTTGCACCACAGACTAGATCAAAATCTCTCTCTCTCCTCTAGATAGCAGTTTCCCATTCCTGCCTTCAACCTACATGTTTAATCATTTCTTGATATTAGCAAAAGCCTTCTTCTTTTGCTTTTTCCACTATTAGAGATAGTACTAGATATCGCTCAAAGTTTCTTTTAGCACTAATAGCCATCATCTTTATTAAAAAATAGTTTGGTTCCACTTGGAGTGTTTCCACTAAAGAATAGGGCAGACTTATCGTAATTGATTTGTTGCCCCAAGGTCTTTCCATTAATAATCAGAATGTTTTGTATCTTTTCACATTCCTCTCCACAAGTTCTAAAAAAGAGGAGATTATCGTTTGCAAAGAATAATGAGTGGTGGTCGGACCACCTCTACTGGCTCAAACTCCGTGAATGCATTGTTTATTTTCAGGCTTGTTTAGAAGAGTCGTAAATCCTTTTGCGCAAATAAGAAATAAATATAGTGATAAAGGATCTCGTTGTTTGGGACCACACTAGGGAATGATTGTACTATAATATGAACTATTAATGTTGATTGAATAGGAAACTGAGGTGACACATTTCATGATAAGTGAAAAAAAATGCATTGGGAATTTCATGGTCTTTAGCATTTGCTCAAAAAAGCTCCACTCCACTCTTTCATATACTTTATTCATGTCAAACTGTAAGGCACAGAACCCTGACTTTCCTTTTGAGCTTCCTTTTAGCCCTGTTTGGCGCAACGATCAAAACAGGACTAAAATAGAACTAATTTAAAAAACAACAATAATAATAATAAATAAATTTTTTTAATTATTCTATACAAATTTTAATATAAAAAATAATATTTTACTTCACATACTCAATAATTTTTAATAAAAATATAAATTTTATTTCATATTTTAGATCAAAATACTCTATTCGAATATTTTAGTATAAAATGTGAAATAAAATTCATATTTTTATTTTAAATTATTGAGTATGTAAAGTAAAATAATATTTTTTTATATTAAAATTTATGTAGAATGATATAAAAAATTTATTTATTATTATTATTGTTGTTTTTTAAACTAATACCAATTTGGTCCTATTTTAGTCCTGTTTTAGTCCTTGCGCCAAACAGGGCGAGACTTGTGATGTTGGTCTTATTTATATCTTCTACACTTCCATTACCATTGAGAAAATCTAAACAAAATGACATAACGTTTTGTTTCGTAATATCCTTGTATGTTTGATAAAATAGGGCATGGAAGCGATCTAGGCCTAGAGCTTTTGTGGGGAGCATTTGAAAGAGTGCTTTCTCCTCTCTACCTTCAAAAGGCCTCTGTAACATGTTCGATGTATTTAATAAAATTTGACACAATATTGACTTATTATTGAATCAAACACTACCTTAATAAAAAAGAAAAAAATTATATATGTCACTCATAAACAAAGACTTTTTACTCAATTAACATATTTATATATATTATTATATACTTTAAATATATAATTATAAATTGCACTTTTTATATTGATATTTAGATAAAGAGTTAAATTTTTTTTAATTAAATAAAATAAATATAGTTTATAAACTAATATATATAATTATTCAATTTTGTAGGTTAAATGAGTAAAAACTTTTCTTTAGAATGTTAGGATGGTATAAGTAATTCCAAAAAAAAGACTCTGTATTTTAGGTCAAGTTTTCACAAAATATAACTGTGAATCTAATGAAAATAATATTTTATCAGTTTTTGTAATTGAATTTATTTTTTAATGTTATTAAGTATAAATATTATTTATAAGTTAGGATGGTAAAAAAAAATTTATAAAATAAAAATATAATTTTATTTAACATCAGGATAAATGACGTGTAAACTTTGAGGTGACATACATATTATATTTATAAAAATTAATTTTATTTTAACTCTTATACTTATTTTAATTTAGTAATTAATTCTTTGCATATTTTACATAATGCAGCAATAAATTAATTTTATCTCATGCCATACACGATATTACTAGGCGGTTAAACTTAATTTAATGAATTTAAAACTAAAATTAATATAAAAGCTGTTAGGTCCTTTTATACAATTTTTAGTTGTTTTTTTTTTAACATAATATGATTCTGCGTGACAAGGGCTGACAAAAAAATGAAAATAAAAAAATCAAATAAAATCTAAACAAAATATATAATTTGTTCTGTTAATCTGAACTTAATTTCAATTTTTATTTATAGAAATCAACAGTTCTAATTTTTTATTATTAAAACTAAAAATTAATTGAAACTGTTTATATAATATATTAATCTATTATACTATATTATTTCATTAAATATATATTTAAATTATTATAGCAAACTTAAAAATAATGGTAAGGTGAAACTTAATTTTTCCTTTTTATTTATTCACCTATTTAAATACATATAAGAATATTGCAGTCATCTATTTATTTGCATTTTTTTATATTTAAGTGTTAGCAGTAAAGTTTTTTTTAATTAAGATTAATCTTAAATTGCTTAATTTATAAATTTAATAGTGAATATTTATTATTTGATATAAAGTGTAATTATTTTTATAATCTAAACAAATTTTTAGTGTGAATGATATTTATTACTATTTTTTATAATATTTATATTTTAATAATAATATGTTTATTTTTTTAGTAAGTTAATGTAAATTATTTTTATTGTGTATTAATTTTTTTATAATTTACAAAATTCAGGATATAATTTATATAATTATTGTGAAGTAGCAAAATATATACAGTAATAATCGAATGGTTGCAGTTAATAAAACAAAAAATTCAGTTAGGTAATGATTAACTGTTAGATTAGTTTCAATTTAGATATTTTGTATTAAAAAGATTAATGAGTTTAATTTAAATTAAAATTTTTATATTTAGCAACGGTTAATTATTATTATTATTTTGCAGTTAATCAAAGTTGATCACCGTTGGTGAGAGAAAATTATTGCAATCGGACAGCCTGATACGTCGATTTTCCGGTAGCCATTCAGCTTGCGACATGTTGCATGCGGGTCCCACTATCACTGAACATTACAAATTTCTGTTGCTCACATATGTATCTCATATGTAACAATTTTGCTCACATATATATCTCATACATAGCATTTTTGCTCAGGTATGTATCTCATACGTAGTAATTTTGCTCAGATATGTATCTCATATATAGGAATTTTGCTCACATATGTATCTCATACGTAGCAATTTTGCTCACGTATGTATCTCATACATAGCAATTTGAGCATATGTATTTCATACATAGCAATTTGAGCATATGTATCTTATACGCAGTAATTTTGCTCACATATATATCTCATACTTAACACATTTACTTATATATGTATCATAATATATCTCATATGTATCACATATATATCATAAAATATATCATACATAGTGCAATTTTGTTCAGGTATGTATCTCATACATAGCAATTTGAGCATATGTATCTCATACATAGCAATTTGAGCATATGTATCTCATACGCAGTAATTTTGCTCACATATATATCTCATACGTAACACATTTACTTATATATGTATCATAACATATCTCATATGTATCACATATGTATCATAAAATATATCATACATAGTGCAATTTTGTTCAGGTATGTATCTCATACATAGCAATTTGAGCATATGTATCTCATACGTAGCAATTTGAGCATATGTATCTCATACGCAGTAATTTTGCTCACATATATATCTCATACGTAACACATTTACTTATATATGTATCATAATATATCTCATATGTATCACATATGTATCATAAAATATATCATACATAGTGCAATTTTGTTCAGGTATGTATTTCATACGTAGCAATTTTGCTCAGATCTATATCTCATACAACGATATTAAAAAAACTCACCGTTAGTGTCCTGCGGTGATGGTGGGACCTGCATGCAACACACACGCCCAATGGCTACCAAAAAATCGATGTGTTAGATTATCTGACTATAATAATTTTCGTTGGTGAGACCTAATGCTGGGTCCGAGAACTGAGTCTAGTCAAGGTCGACCATGAAGCAGACTTGGACTTAAAAGTTTTGTTTCAAGGAATGGATGATAATTACGGTCCTCTCAGCATCCAAAACGGTAAAAATTCTATGTTGGAGGGTTTTATCGTCATTTTACCCTTCCAGCGGTGGCCATCCACGAGACCACGAGTAAAGAAAGCGTACGCCCGACGCCGTCCACCTAAGAAGAAGCCCGTCGTCCTCTTCCTCTCTCCATCTCGCTGGACAGGCGGCGACGATGAGGCTAATTACAGCTGGAGGATGATATTTCTGCTGTTCTTCTCTGTCGGGCGCTTGAACCGTCGCCAGATCGAACGTGCAGCGAGACGACGGAAGCATAGCTTTGAGCGTAGGTAAGCAGCTGCTACTAATCTTTCATAGCTTGCATTTGTGGGATTATGTTGCGGATTTTGAATAGTTTGGATCATCGTTTGGATTTTTTGGAGTATCGAAATTAATTGCAGCTTGGCTTATTGAGGAAGGGGATAGAAACGCTCTGCAGATCGCTATTGTGAAATGTTTGGCGGTAGCTTGTATTCACATTGGATTTGAGTTCCTTTTTTAACTGCAATCGATCAACTAGGAACTTTTACTTGTTTAAATTATGCAGGTGTGGATTTAATGCAGCATTTACTGCAGTTCTCTATATTTGTTAAATTTTTATTCTGTACCATTTTGTTGCTTAGCTACGCAAACTTGCGGACCAAGGCGTTGCTTGGAATTAGATATTTGTTGTTAGTAGGTCTGTACATCGGTTTGGTTTGTGCAATTTTGGTTTTACTGGTTTCATATTTTAGTTTCACTGGCAATTAATCCTTCAGTTTCGGTTTAAGCGGAACTGAACAGAGACTATGTGAAAATCAGACCAAACCAAACCTAACCGGCTACTAAGGTCTGATTTGATTACCTCGGTTTAAACTGCGTAGTTTATTTTCAACACCATTAGAGAAATTTATTGCAGTTTCTTTAATATAATGAGATAAGAATCAAGATGTTATATAAACAAAATCTATAATATTAATTATAAAGTCCTTAATTACATAGTCCCTATCTTTTCATAACATATCATAAAATGATAAAACAAGTCTAACTCATAACATAAAAGTCTAATCCATAAAATATACATATCGTTTGGTTTTAGTTTAATACACAGATCAAATTTTTTAAAGCACAAAACAAACCGAACTTTTTTGGATTGTGTTGTTTTGGATTTTTTTGGTTTCATTAATTACAGTTTCAGATTGCTTTTGTTGTTTTGGTCTATTCCTATACTACACTAGTTATTAGGATTTTCCATTTCTGATTCTGAGAGCTGATTTTTCATTCAGCTCTCCTTTAGAAATTTATGAAAAATCATATAATATTAGTACACCTTTAAAGGTCTATTTATGGATCAAAAGACACTTCAATCTTGGCCATTTAATGGCTTCTAAAGGTAACCCAAACTATTCTAATGAAGCCCTAGTATTCAAATCAAACTGATAACGAGTCAAGTTGCTACCTTCGATTTATTGGAACCAAATCATGAGCTGAAGGCTACTCTTCTTCGACCAAAATGCCCTGTGGAAGTTTCTAAAATTGATCAATGGGGCATTGGAACTCTCTTCCGACCTTTCCAGGTAATTATGCAAAGAGCAACCATGCTCTATGCACATTATCTATGTGGCAGCTCTCCTCCCAAATGCAAGATTTCTGAGAAATCCATAGCCTTGGACATCGAATTCAACTCATCCACTCTAACTTAACCCAAGACATGCCAGGTCATCTTCCTCCCACTTATAGCCCTCCAACTTTTGACAAACCTCATAAGGACACCACATATCGCCAATGCCCAATCTCCTTGTTAACTAATGGGGCAAGAAGGCATGTGGCATCCTTCCAGCTAAGTCTTGGACAATTATTGACCAAAACTTGTTGTATACAACGGTGATTCCCTGTCGACAGTGCCACCATCTATAGCCATAAATAGCGTACTCATTCTCAATCTTGACATGATTACAGCAAAGAACAATTAGAAGAATTACCTATCTCTGAGAGATTATGTCCTCCTAACTCTCCCTTTGAGAGCTTAGGAGAGAGATCTATGTTTTTTTTGTATCATCCTCTTAACTATCCTCCCATGATGAAGGAGGGTCTTCTCTTTGGACGATGTAAATCTTCATATGTTCTTTTGGTTTGCTTTCGTTTTTTGTTTTACAGGACTCACTATGAACTAGGATTTTTTTGCGCAAGATGCTTTGCTCGTCTTCTTGGAACACATATGTACATCAACAAGATCTTTATCTAATATAGTAATACTTGGACTGAAATCAGTTTTTATAAATCAAAAGCGGTTTACATTTTTGCCATTGTTCTTGACTATGCATGTTATTGATGCTATGACCATCTTCTGTATATTCACCTAGATATTCTTCCATATACCAGGTGGTTGGTTAATATGAAACGTTACTAATTCGTTATTAGTGCTGCAAAAATGTGGATCGCTAGCCCATTGTTTTGTTTTTGCATCTAATCCATTTGCAACGTTTCATGTTGTTTGCTTTGTAAAATTACACAATAGCTGGTTCTTGTATATTGGATGTTTGCTTATACTTTGACTGATGCTAATTTGGTGATTATGCAGGATCTAGAACATTTGAGCATTTTGCATATAAATTTGCTGGAGAACACAATGGATGAAAAGACAGCTATGACTATTGAGTTTCTACGAGCAAGATTGCTTTCTGAAAGAACCGTCTCTAGAACTGCAAGACAGAGAGCTGAGCTGTTAGCTAGAAGGGTAAATTATGAGCTTTATCATTTAATTTGAAATCATTTTCTTTCAATTCCTCATCTATTATTGTTGGTTGATAGGTTATGGAGCTAGAAGAGCTGCTCAGGATTGTGAACATACAGAGAAAGAAAGCTGAGAAGGCGACAGAAGAAATTGTTACTATACTTGAAACTCAAGGAATAACATGTATCTGCAGGTCAGCTGATTCAGGCTCTGAACAAGAGGTCGCATTCTGTAAGTCAAGTGAGGATATTAAAGACGATGAAGGTTTCACAGCCTCTAGAATTGGTGAAAGTGAAATAGAAGATGCTTCATCACGCTCAGATGTTGATGGCTGCTCTTCTCAGTTTAAGAGCTTATCTTGGAAAAGCCATGGCACTAGCCTGGAAACTCAGGAGAAGCAGAATGCAAGGCAGCATCGGCATAGACAAAGGAACAGCTTCATCTTTACAGTGAAATCCTCCCAGCATCGCCCAGGAAAATCATGTCGCAAAATCAAAAGGCGTGATGCAAGGTCAGATTCTAGATTTCCAACTCTTCTTCTTGTTAGATTTTTTAGATCTTTGGCTTCTTTCACCATGCAAGGTACTTAGGCTCTTGTGTTGACATATGACTTGTTCTTTTACTAGCAGGCTATTACAGTTAAAATTATGTTAAAGTCCTTATTTTTGTGTTGTTGCCATCATCCTTCGTCAATCATTTGCCTCCCAACAATTGTGCAAATTGCAATTAACGAAAGGATTTTGTACAATAATTATTTTTGTATCTTTGGCTATGAGTTGGAACTTGATTTAATGGATTCTTAAAAAGCTTAGGACTCATGCTAATTGCAATGAACTTGTGGCAAGTTTTTTTTAAATGGATTCATAGGTAGCATTAGTTTTAGGTAAAAAAATTTCCATGCAATAAAGATTGCTGTCTATGACAATATAAAGAAGAAAGGATTTCAAATGATATATAGTTTTTACAAGTTTTTATGTAATAGGCACTACTTCAGTAGCATATTATATCCTTCTATTTCATTTTGCTTCCGGATGATGAATTAGAGATGCACTTCTTATTACTGATGGTTATGGTTGAATGGCCTAATGATGTGAATTGACATAACTGACCCAAGCAAGATAAATAGAAGTAATATTAATTCTTTAGCATCATTTTGTTTTGTTGACCTAAACAGAGTAGAAGAAGCAGGGAGTGAAAGAGACGACAGTATGGAGAGAGCCCTTGAGCAGCAGGCTCAACTTATTGGGCAGTTTGAAACAATGGAAAACGCTCAGAGGGAATGGGAAGAGAAGTTTCAACGCACTGAGATTCCAATGCTGGTAGAGATCTTCCTACAAGGATTCTTATGCTATCTATTTATAAGCACCATCATGGTCTTGAATGATATCTTTATGATTCTCATTATTGAATTAGATAAAGGTACTCTCCTACAATATGTGAGACCTGCTTTATGGTTGACATGTAAACTCTCTTGGATTACACAATTTTTTTGATATTTCCACATTTTATCAGTCAATTAATAGCAAGAACTAGTTAGTTATCTTTTCATCTTTTTTTACTTATCCATTTGGCTCATGATCCATAATCAATGTCAGATTTCCTCCTCAGCCAGAGGTCTGGCTGTTTCTGTGTCAAATGGAGTAAAGAGTATTTGGGTTGTTTGTAAGGGAAGTTTTGTGAAGCAGTGGTGAGAGATTTTACTTAAATAGGCTTTCCCCTTAGATGCCCCAAATATTTGTTGCATTCTTTTACAAGTCCTCCCCTATTTAAATGGAGAAGAAGGTTATGGAGGCAGTTGATAGACTTGTTCCCATGAAACCTATTTTGTCCTTATACTCTATATACTCAATTCCTCTAGTTACAATAAACAAAAGACAATCCTTGTACTTTATGTCCTTTATTTGCAAGACTTCATGGGAGGGAGTGGGATCTGGACACTGTTCCAATTAGTTTGAAGAAACCTAGTGGATTTCTGGGAACTTGCAACCTTTGTTGTGCATTGGGTCTTCAATGTTGTAGTTAGGTCTTTGAGCTGGATGCTCGTTCGGGGGAACTCCTCGTTTGAGGATTCCCATAGCAGCTTCTCAGTGGTAATCAGGCATTTCTTCCTCATTCTCTCATGCTTGAATTTGTAATCGTAAAGGCTTTATCTCTTGGTGTGAACTATCCTCAGGACTTATCCTCTGGTTTGATTTTCAAAACTTCTTCCTTTAGACTTCTCCACACTAACCATTCTTGGGATTTTCACCTATGGACTTCCTCATTAGCAAAATCTTTATTGGGTCTTTTCTTTATCGAGGTTAGATATTCCACGAGGAGGATCTTCAATAGTCGAAGGGGACCAAGAATACTTGATGAATTTTGTAAGTACCATTGTTCTAGATCTGATCCCTGATAAGTCCACAGTTGCTGTGGATTTTATCAATCATTTGTCATGCTTGAAGTACTTTATCAGTAGAAATTTTATAAAAAAGAACATTGAATTTTGAATGTCCAGAAAACCTTTTTTTGTGCTCTATAAATTTCCTCAAGTTATGCAAGTGTATACAATTGTATTCTTGGATGGTTGTATGCATGTGTATCTCATCTTTAGTAGTATAATCCCGGCTTTCCACACAACAATTCAAATAGGACTTTCATTTGAAGATTAATAACCATTTTAACTTTGTGTAAGATGGGAAAATATGGCATACTCTATACTAAATGCTGTTGAATTTTTATCATTCCTGTAGAATGTTTCGGTTGTTGTGATCTATGTTACATATGTATTATTTTCTTGTCATTATGAGTTTTTTCATTTTGAAATTAGGGTGTTGCGGAACCTGGTGACCAGGTTAGTATCACTGAAAATAGTTACTGTTCTGAACAAAATGCCAAACAAATTGATAAAGTTGAGCCACGCAAAAAAGAGGAGAAAAGGTTGACTGCTGAACATGTTCCTTTTACCGATGATACAATTGCTGGAAGATGCCGAAATTGTGAAGCTACTAATAGAAAGGTTGAAGCAAGTGATAAGTTTCAATCATCAAACTCAATGCCGACGTCTCCAGCACCTAATACAGCTTTTCAACAGTATGATACCATTGCCATGAATGGTTCTAACAATGTTTCTCAAATCTTCAAACGTCCATCAGTAGGAAGTCTTGGTTTGAATTCAAAAGAGACTGACATTCGAGGTTCAACATATGAGAAACCCACTTCTATTATTCACACGGATCAAAAGATTCAGCCTCATGAGCGAGTGATAAGTCAGACTACAGCAACTGTGCACCATGATCAAAAGATTCATCCTAATGTTGGAAAAATCTCCCGTTGGGAAAACCCAGCAATCAAAACACTTCCTAAGCTGCTTAATCAACCAAAAAGTACCAGTTTGGCTAGTGTCATCGAATCTCTTGAACGAGCAAGAGTATCCCTTGGGAAGGAAATAATTAAACGCCCTTCCTTGTCTCAAGGCACCTTGCCAATATCTGCACCTGTTGATTCTCCTGATATTCCCATTGGTCATTCAGGCCTATTTCGGTTACCAACGGATTCCTTCCCTCATGCATTGCTCCCTAGACCTAATGTTTATGGTTCAGGATTAAGGTTAACTGCTACTCGTCCTGATATTGGGTTCATAACCTCCGAGGTTTCAACGAGCAAGGGATATTTCGATCAATCCCCTAATAGTTCATATTCGGAGGCTGGATATCAAGTTCCTTCTTCTCGGAGAGATTATATGGATGGATACCAGGTTATCTCGCATATGAATGGCAAGCAATATGTGAGTCAATACCCTACTAGATATCTTGAGACTGGCTCACAATTTTCCATGGCCAAGGATTATTCTGATAGATTCTCAACAATGAATCTCATGTCTCCATCTCCGAGAGAGTCTTATCTTCCTTGCTCGGGTTTGCCGATGAAGAGGATGCCTTTGCACAATGAACTTCCTACAATTCCTTATACAAATTTGAGAAATAGAATGCCTTATTGACATATAAACTACAATTCCCTCTCATTTTAAATTTCGTTTTTATTTCTTTGGAGCTTTTATTTTATTTTTGTTTCCATCTTCTGGTTCTCTTTGTTTTAAGAGAAGATAATTGCTACTCTATTTTATATGATTACTATCTGCAATTGTGTGAATCTTGAAAATTTTCTATAATTTAAGCATGTAACAGTAATTTAGTTCTCCTGATTAGTAATTAAGCATTCTGCATCTGGTTTTTTTTTTTTTTTTGTTATTAATTAGATGTGATTTGCTTTGAGAGGAAAAATGGTGTGACTGCCTTTAGGGATTTCAAGCTTGATCTTTTTTCTTGGATAAGTAATGTGATTAAAAAATTTTCAGGTATAATTATGTGTCATCCTTAAAGTTGATCTTAATATTCATTTGATCTTAAAGATCGATATTTTTGTTAATTATTTTTTGAAATAAATTTTGCATCTTCCTTTTTTCCTCCTTACAAAGGAAACTTGATTAAAAGTTCTCAAGCAATTTATAGAAATACAAATTACATACGCAGAGAATTATGGTTTATTTGTTTGTAAAATTTTATTTTAATAATATTAAATTTAAATTTGAATAAATATGTTTTTTATTAAAAATTGTGAATGATGTGAAATAAATTTAATTATTATATTGAGATATATTAAGATGTGATGTGAGTTAGTTATTATTTTAGTATATATATATAGAAGCTGTGAAATAAAATTAAAAGATTAAGTTTTCAATTTACTTGGAAACTGATTTAAATGATTTTTTGGTATTTTAAATTTGAATCAAATGACTTTTGATATAAATGCTTATTGAAAATTTAAGATGAATAGAATAGATATGAGCAAAAGTATCACAGATTAAATAGTATGATGTGCGAAAGTGATGCCCAATCTGATCATGAACATAGTAATTAACCCTAAATTTTGTAATAAAATAAAGAAAAGTAGGAAGTTTTAAGGTGTAATTAATATTTTCTTTTTTAAAGTAAATTTATGGCATAAAATGCAATTACATTTTAGAATATAACAAAGCTATAAAATTCTCTAACAAATAAAGTTGCAGAAAATATGTGATACATATAATAATTTTTAGGTTCAATTTAATAGTTAAAAGATAATTATAAACACTTGCAATCTTTAAAAAACAAATTACTTATTCAATTTCAAAAATTAAATATTTACATATGTATCTTCATAATTTAAATACATAAATACAAATTATGCTCCATTCATATTGTTAAAGGATATTAAAAATATATATTCATTCAGTAATATAAGTGGGTGCAGTTCATAATTATTCATTTAAAATATGTAGTGATATATATAAATATTTAATTTTAAAAATTAAATGAGTAAAAAGTTTTCTTTATTTCTTCCAAATGAACTCTTTGGCTGTTTGGTTTGTGGATATAAAGTTATTACTAAAATAGCTATTACAAAAAAAAATTTAATTTATTTTAAAAAATTATCTTATACAAATTACAACATCGAATAATCAGTACATCAAACACAATTTTTAATAAATCAATTAATTTATTTTACATCTAATATAATTTTTAATATGACTTCGGACTGTCGTTGAAAAGCTGCGTTTCTTTCCTATGCTTATGCTGCTGAAAATCATACCATTCTTAAGATCCTATTTGGCACGAGGACCAAAATTATACTAATTTGAAAATAATAATAATAATAAATAATTTTTTTTAATTATTCTACATAAATTATAATATAAAAAATTATTTTATTTCATATACTCAATAATTTTTAATAAAAATATCAACTTTATTTCATATTGTAGAACAAAATACTCGATTCTAGTATTTTGACAGATAACTTCTTCTCTTCCTCTTGTGCTAATGAAAGTCTCTTTGCTCTTGAGATTCTTAGTGAAAGTCTCTTCTTATAAGTACCAACTATTTAAGTTAATTAACTTCGAACTATTTCACTAGCTTTTACTTCCTTCAAATCAATTAATTTCTTGCATAAAATTGGAAAATTACTCAAATCAGCCATAGCCAAGAAATTACCAATAGGAAGAACGTATATCCATTGTAAAATACACA
The DNA here is from genome assembly GCA_019297695.1 of Apostasia ramifera. Taxonomy (NCBI): domain Eukaryota; kingdom Viridiplantae; phylum Streptophyta; class Magnoliopsida; order Asparagales; family Orchidaceae; genus Apostasia; species Apostasia ramifera. The sequence continues at coordinate 35,789 of JAEMOT010003066.1, read as the reverse complement.
TGTCTACTTAAATGGTCGTTATTATCTACTTCAATTGCTTAATCCTCCAATATCATGTTACAATAGGTGGATTAATAACTATCTCTTCAAAAGTCAACTCAGGATCTTGGGACGCAACCCGATGCCAGCGTACATAGTCAAGCCGCTAAACAACCTAACCTTTTAATTGAGTATATTCTTTAAAATCTAATTGATCTAAAGATAAATATCTCATATCCTAAATAGAGAACTTAAACTGACTATAATTATTAGTTTTAAAACGTTCTCATCATCAAGGAATCCTATTGAGAATTTAGACTAGGTGTATTCTTTTGTATGTGATTTGAAGTAAAACTTCAAGTTACTATTTTAAGATACATCCCTGATATTCGCTATGTACTTTTACAACAAGGCCTACAGTAGATACCATTCTAGAAGTCCTTATCCTGTTATCCCGAGACATTTCAAATAGATCTGAATTCTAAGATAATCACTACTCGATGAGTTAAGCGAGTCCTAGGAGTCCCAAGGAAATAGAGGCAAAACAAGCCAATCCACTATTCTGCCTTTGCGCAAACTAATCACTCACTATATATAAGCTATATGATCAATGATTCCAGTGTGAATCATATGCACATGCTTCTTTGCTTTCTCTTTATGAAAGCCCTACTTTCAAAACATCTGAGAATATATATGCTAATAGCATAATTGAAAGCTTCCTCCCCCTACAAAAGTTCAAAGTAGACATAAGCTAGCTAACATTCTCTCTTATCTAGGCTCAGGATTTGCTCAGGGAAAGCCTCCTCTGGTCAAAAAGAATGGCATTTGTACTTTTTAAAAAGTCATTAAAAGACTGTTTGCAGTCTCGACCTTACTTTCTTGTGTTAAGGCGAATTTCCCACAGATCCTAAACCCTTTAAGTGGAAAATCGTCTCATTAGATCATTTGACTAGCTATTGGCTACTATAGATTATTTGATTGGTATGAAATTGGAAACTGGTACACTTGATGATATGAATCACTTGAAAAATAAAATACCTTCAAAATTGTGGTAGCCTCTATATCACAGGAAAGGGTGGAAGAGAGAAGGAGCAACTGTGAGACTCTACTCAACCTAGATAGACCAACACCTTTGAAGAGCGACTTTGGTATAGTAATAGCTCCCCAAAGTCTTCTAATCTCAAACACAAATCCATGATTAAGAATTGAAATAAAGCAAGTACATCATCCGATTGTTAGCTAGCCTTTTTATCATCACTTTAGTGAACATGTAAAGTTTTTCTCACCCCTTTCTGCCTTTCACCTTTAATTTGTTTCCATACTGGTGCCATTTTTAACTAAAATAACAGATAATAGGATCAAACCCATCGATCCCCTACTTATAGTCTTGTGAAGATGCAACACAGTCAAATAGGTCACCTAGCTTTCTGAATTGCTTACTTTAGCTGCCCTTCCCTCTCTCATAGAAAAAAGTTAACACAACTTTCAATCAATTCCCATCCACCTTCCTCGCTTGCATTTGATCTAACTTCACGTATCTGCCTCATTTGTTTCAAAGCTAACTTAAAAGCTCTAGAATTTTGTTTGCATCTTTCTGATCGGCCTCGAGAGGGATCGAGCTCCGTGCTTTAGGGCTACAAAAAGTGAGATTTCTTCGTAGCTGCCTCATTTCTCCGTACTCTAATTTTTATTGTGCAAATCCAATTTATTTAACGACAGATTTATTTTTTTCGAAAAAAATTAAAAAATTTAATTAAATCATTTTTTTTATACTTCAACTAAACTGTCCTTTAATTTTATATAATTTTAAGGCAGCTCGTGACTCAGACGCGCATGACATGAAGCTATCGGTGCTGGCGTTTCTCATCCCATGAACGGTCGCATGCGCCTTTCAGCCTTTTCCACTGTTTCAGGCATATTTATGCGTGTACGAACGTTGAACTGTTCTTTCAAACTGGAAGTTGGATATCAATCAACACTTTTTTAAAAAAAAACTTTATAATATAAAAAACTTATTGAGCTAAAGCTTAAAAATGAGTAAAATTATATTTTAATAATATTTTAAATTTATTATAAATTTTAATAATTTTATTTCACCTCCAACACAAATTCTAACCTTAAAATCAACTTTATTTCATATCCTACACACCTCCTAATATTAAGATAATTTTTTTTTTCATTTATTCTATAAAATAAAATATTTTTTCTTTTCTTATTTAAATTTAACATCAAACCAAATAATCCCAAAATTCTCTTAATTTTTATGAAATATCTTAATTCACATCTAGCTGAATTAATACGATTCTTTAAACTTGCAGTTATATGTACATAAGATAGTATGCAATATTTTTAATATGTGATTGCCCTATATTGAAAAATAAAATTATAGATAGTTATAAGGTATAAGTTTATTAATTTCCAATAAGAATTAAGCTCGTGAATCTTTTTAGGGAATTTTAATGAGTTTAATAAATACTTAATGGCCCTCGATAGACATTTGGACAATTGACTTGTCAAATTAAAAATTTATTTTTATTAATTAGATTTTATTTCATAATTAAAATTTTTAAATTTCAAAATATTATATATTTTAGTGAAAAGTTAATTGTTAAAGTTATAAATTTAAAAGATGTAATTTTTAATTCAAAAAGTTATTTTTAAGTATTTTCTAACCATTAAAACGAGTCTAATAAATTATTTCTAAATTATTATAAAATTATAGCACTAATATATTATAAAATTATTATATTTATTAATTTTAAAATTTTAATATAAAAAAGTAAAAAAATAAGAGAAATTTAATTTTAAATTTTTATTATATTTAAAAAAAAAATAGTAAAAATAAAGTGGTATAATAATTCTTTAAACATATAAAAATTTAAATTAGTCAAAAAAATTACATTTTATGATTTTAATTGAGAAAAAATAATAAAAATGATAAATTTTTTAAAAAAAGAGAAAATTTATAGCACTTTTGTAAATTCAGAAACTCAAATGAATAATTTTTTTTTTTAAAATTAAGGTTAATTTGTAATGTATTTTTGACCACAGGAGCCCAGTTGCAATTTACCCTATCGTTCGGAATGAGGCGTGGCCCCCTGAGATACAGTGAGATAATATTCTCATAATATATCTCACATTTAATGCAATTCTGAATATATTTATGTAATTAGGATATTATTATTTCTATCTTTCTCCTGCTATCTCTCTCACTCTCACATTTTGCTGACGACCGCAAAGCGTCGTGCTGCGGTCATGTAGCTAACGTAAACATCGTGTGAAGCAGAGCAACCATCGGCCTTGCTCAGTGCCTATGCAAGTTGCATGATCGTAGGTCTTATACGGTGCTCTCGCCAATCTGTGCAGCCGCCAAGAGAGCGAAAAAGTGAAAAATAGGAGAGAAAGGAGAGGGAGAGGAGAGAGATATTTTATATATTTTATAAAATTTTAATATTTAAAATTTAAAAATAAATTTAATTAATGTATATATTTAACTCATGATTCAAATATTAAAACTATGAACTAAACTTAAAGTTCTAACTGCAATTAACCCATTAATCTTTCATGTGGAATAGATTTGCATATTTACTTTTTAAATATGATTTTTTATTGTAAAATGCATGCGCTACATGTACAAAATCTTTATTGTATGCTCTAGATTATGAGAATTTTTAAGATTGTATTAATAATTTAAGAAATTAGATCAAGATAGAGAATATTAAACGAGCGATAATTTAAGGAGGTGGAAAATGCAATTCTAAATTTACATGATTAGCAAAACGAAATTTGTTTTTTTTTTGCAGTACTGACGCACCGAACC